>JAPKLW010002438.1:0-17505 GCA_026898455.1 Plectranthus barbatus
GAGATCTCGACTTGATATCGAGATCTCGATATCAAGTCGAGATCTCGACATGCCTGATTTCATCTCGAAATCCCTGATCTGTAATCATATTAAATCCATTTAATCACCTATGCATTTCAACCACAAAATACACCAACAATTCAAACAGAAAATACACAAAATACACCAACAAATCAACATTAATAAAACATGTTTTACAAAATCAAATCGGTACTACATAGCCTGATCTGGATGTCTACACCAATGTACTATCCTAGCCCCTATATACTTCCTAAAAGTGACACTAAACTCATGAGTGAGTTCATTGGCTGGAATCTTTGTTTTTTTAATTAATATATCTACAACAACCATAGCAAAAACCCCACAACTATGTGAGTCCTTCTGTCTACCCTGCTCATTGGGGCCCTTGATCAGAGGTAATGAGCCATTCATCCTTTGACGAAGAGGAATGACGCTATGCCAGTACCCGACGACATCAAGGATACAAGGGAGCAACCTAAGAGCTGGAAGGAGTTCCTGGTCCCTCTTATAATAGAGCACTGGGTCAGATGGATCATTGAGTGCATGGAAAAGTGAGTCATATAACTCAATATGCCAATTATGAAGATCAATCTGTATAGTAACCCAGTGGGCGTATAGATGCACAATACTAATGACCTAAAATGCAAATCAACACAATTAAACTTAAACTGACTAAAGAAATCAAAATAATAATTTAATTTAAATTATGAAGCTTACATGTTTTGCCTTGAACCAACTCCTAAAGCCGAATATTCCATCAAGACCCTGGACAGTCCTCACTAGTTCGTCATCCGGCTTCCACCAACTGTAATCATCATCCGGCACAATCCCCCACTCCTCTCCTTTATTTGGGTGGCATTTTTCCCATTCACGAAAGATACGATCCTGCACATTAAATACATAATTAAAAATGAAATGTAAATTTAATAATTTAATTAATATAAATCAACATGCATTACTTACAAAGAAAGAGGGATCTAATAGGATAGTGCTGTCAGAGTCAACACCGTCATCAAGAGTGGTGTCACCTATAGCAATACGCTGACGTGACATGAGAATGAACAACTGCAAAAGCTGTATCACAAAAAAAAAACATATTAATATAAAGTTGATATTAAAATAATTCACAAATCGATATACACTTACATCTTCTGTAATGTTCTCCTTCGGGTCATTTAGAGGCCGAAAATAGAGCTCTCTACTCAATTCCAATCCCTGTCCAGGCACCAGTACTTTTTGTTTTTTATCCTTCATGAAATCCTTGTACTCTGCTAAAATCCTCGCAGCTGGAGGATGGAAATACCGAGTGGAGGTGGGGCCAACAGTAGTAGAGGTGGTGGGGCCAGCAGTGATTGTTTTTGTATACTGAAAGCATTTATTATAATGAGTATAGAACGGTTTATTTCTCCAATCTGTTAACAATCTTACATGTATGAACAATGGTATCCTCTTGTCTCACCGATAGGGACGATCATACGACGTGTTGTAGATCGCAGAAGACAGTACGATCACATGACCTAGTGAGACATAAACCTGATCACAGCCGAGACAGCGTATGAGGATACGTCTGTCCGGATGGTTGCGACATTGTCGGAATAAGTAATCTGTCTTGGTTACTTGACGTGCTGGTACGCAGAGGTGGCGTATTGATGGACCGCAGTGAGATGTATTCGTCTGTCTGACATCAGCGAATACAAGATCTCGTTATATTGATTGAGTCCAAATCCTAACGAAGGTTCAGGGATTTGCACGGGTTGACTGTTGCTTTGACTTGCCATGGTGGAGAGCCTGAGTAACGTGCTCGTATATCCGCATCTTGGGTAACAGCAGTTCGTGTAGTACCGCCTGAGACTGTGTTTAGGTAACCATATCCGAGTAATAGGATGGGGACATTCCCTGAGGAGCTCAATAACATTCATTGTGCCAAAGTCCTGCAGGCTGATTAAGTTCAGGCACGAGTGATAAGGATTGAGTGGTACTACTCAGGAATAATAAGATATTAATTAATTATAGTTAGAGCTTGTCAGAAGCTCCAATTAATTAATGGATGTCCGGTAACCTTAAATATGGGGATTCTCAATTAATGCAGCCCGTTCTCATAATGTGGTAATAAAGGGGTAACTCAGTATTAATTATGTGGTGAAAAAGAATTAATATTAATTAATTAATTGTGTCCTGGGTTGTGGAAATGAGAATTATTTAATTTATAGGCCCACTTTATTATTTGCATTAGGTCCCAGGTCTGGCCCAAGGAAAGTGTGCTGATTTGAGCCCAGGAGCCCACTAGGGTTTTCAACCCTAGGTCTATATATAGACAGCTCAGTCTCATAAGTTGTAACACAGTTGAAAAACATAAAACCTAGAGAGAGAGAGAGAGGGGCGCCGATTTCTAGAGAGAAAGGGAGGAGAATTTTCGAATTCTGGTCCTGCTCAAAGCACAGATCTGTGGAATCCTCACCAGTAGCAGATCTGAATGCACCGGAAACATATCTGAAGATCTAATCTGGAGAACAGATTTCTTTTCTTTCTTTAATTTTGATTTTCTAGAAATTAGTATTCTAATTTTTGTTTCCGCAGATTATATCGAAATTGCGTGGTTGAATTAAAGTTGGAAATTCAAACGCAAAAGATCGGATCAGACACTACGGAGTTACGGTAATCCCTCAATCCACAAATATGAGAATTAAATTCATAGGATCATGCTAGGTATTATTATATATTTAATTGTGCGTAATATCCATAAATCGATCCGGTTCAAATTGGTTTTGGTGATTCGGTTCACGGGAAAACCCTACAAGCAGTGGTAGAGGTGGTGGGGCCAACACTGGTAGAGGTGGTGGGGCCAACAGTAGTAGAGGTGGAGGTGCCAAAAGTAGCATAGAAAATAGGTGGGGGTCGGCTCCGGCACCTGCTCAGGCGGCAAAGTAAATGATCCGCGAGGTCCCATATGAAGACCTTCAACTTCTGAGTAACCGTGTAAGCCACCAGCTCCACAATCTGCTAAGCCACGCGATATGCCACCGGCCGCATGAGTCTATCTGCCACTGGCTCAATAAGTCGCTGAGACACCGGATCAATTATGAGATCTGCCAATGGCTGAATCAGTCGCTGCACCACTGGATCAATCATGTAATCCGCTAATGGCTGTACAAGTTGCCCCGCCAATGGATGCACAAGTCGTTGCGCCACTGGATCGATGAGGCGATCTGCAAGTGGATCTACGAGGCGATCTGCCAGTGGCGGCGATTGTGGCTGCTGCGGAACCCTCTGAGAAGAAGACCTCGAGGTACTGGCAGAAGGCCGCTGAGAGGTTGATCATCGGGGCTTGAAGCCCCTATAAGGTATAAATCTCCGAATCAACGGGTTCTCAGCATTCTTCAAGCTGAGCCAACTCTCAGAAAGGGCCTCATCATCAATCGGCTGCAGTGAAGTACTGCAGGCATGCTGAAAACAAACATAAATCAAATAAATCAAATAATACTTAATTATAATATAAGTATTAAAAACTGTAAACAATAATTACCTCCTGTCTGAAAAAAGTGGTGAAGTCAGACTCCCGAATGTAAAGAGTCTCCACAACAAGCATTGAGGCGTAGTCGTCTGACCCTCCTCTAGCGTAATGAGCATCGCACTAAGGCTGCCAGATCAGGGATCACCTCGTACGACCATGCCTGCGCAATAATGTAAATAATTTACAATTATAGTCTTTTAGAAATTAAAAATAAAAATTACAAACAATTACCTCCAACACCCAAACAGGGTCGTATATATGCACTGAAGGCACCTTGTCTGTCTTTGAGGAAGTGATCACAACAGACATCTGATGCAGCAAGATACTAAAGGACCACTAGCCCCAAGGGAATGCCCTCCACTGATGAGGTCTCTCCACCAATGCATAAACCCAGGGGTCTATGTGTCGCTTCCCATCGAAGCACATCAGCATACGGTAGACAAATAGAATCTGAGCGATCTTCACGTAATCATCAGCAGAATCGCTCAGAGTCAGCTCGGTGTTCATAATCAACAGTAGGCAGGGATGTGTAGTGAAAATACAAACAACCATCCTTCGACATATCATGAACTCCAGTAGGGTCAAAACCCGAATCTCCGAACCGCAGCCCGGTCATCAAACAGAACTCCTCAGCACCAAGTCGAATGTTGGTTTCACCAACCTGAAACTACAGCTCGTTCTCCGCTCCCTCCACCTCAATCTCGTGGGTGATCAGAGCCCACGTAGCACGTATCGTGCTCTTCTTCCACCAAAAAGTGAAAAATGGACGGAACGGTCCACCCTAAATAACTCAAAACTCTTATCTCCGAAGCTCATCAATCGAATTCGGATATCCTCAAGAATGTCCCGGTCGTAACAATTCATCGACCGCGGACTTTGCCCTGCAAACTGGTCCTGATCCACTCCCAAACCTACAATAAAATAAAATAAAATATTTAAATAAAAAGAGAATTAAAAGAATTCAAATAAGAAATTAAAAAAATCGAGATCTCGATTTTCATCTCGATTTGATATCGAGATCTCGATATCAAATCGAGATATCGATTTGAATTTAAATCGACCTTATTAACGATCGATATCGAGATCTCACCATGAAATCGGGATCTCGATTTCATGGTGAGATCTCGATACCTGTGAGGGCTTCTTCCCCGCCCAGTTCAACTTTTTGCATATGAAATCATCAATAAATACATGAAATCAACGGAATTGAAGCATATAATCAATCTATATCAACAAATAATCGACTATAATCAACTAAAAATCATATTCAACACATATAATCAACTAAAATCACATAAAAATGTAAGTTTAAAACTTAAGAAAAACAGTATAAAAATTGACGAATGGGTGGGAGAATGGTACCTGGTTCGCTTGAGGTTGCTCCCCAGACATCGTGTAGACGTAATGTGGGTTTTTTCAGTTGGGGCGTGCGAAATCCGGGTGTTTGAAGCTTGAAATCAGCAACAATGACGGTTCGGTGGTGGTGTTCGACGGTGAAGAGAGAGAAAGGGGTAGGTGGTGGGGTAATGGGTAATAAATCCAAAAATAATTAATGTGACAACATTTTAAAAATCAATTTCTCTCTCTAATCATTGGCAAAGTGGCTAAAAAACATGTATTTTTAAACATGTGACTATATAACATAATAAGTTATCAAAAGTGGCTATATAAATTATGCTCTAAAAAAATGGCGTATAGAGTTGTTTTTAAGGAATTTTTAGGAAAAATATGTAAATTTATCCCGAACTTTAGATGAGTTCTCAATTTTATCCTAAACTTTAAAATATAACAATTTCAGACTTAAACTTTGAATGGATTCCTAATTTTATCTCAAACTTCTAAATATAACAATTTTAGCCTAAACTTTAAATTTTTTCCATCTGTCAATATTAAAACATAGAAAATCTTATAAGAACACAAATAATTACATGTCATACACAAAAACCCAATACGTACACTACTATTTCATGTCATTCCATGATATTCATGAAGTATATATTAAGAATAAGAAATTTTAGAGTGATATATTTTCATAAAACTCATGATATCTTTATTAAATATAAAGAACTTTAGATAAATATATTTGATAAATTATTAAGATATGCCTTGATTTTATGTCTTTATTCATTTTAATATTAAAAATAAATATATTCAAATTATTATCTTAGATTTTTTTATTTACGATTTAAAGTAAAATATGGCGCAGAAGGTATTTGTGCATTAAAGAATGTTTAAGTATTTCTATAGTTGGGATTTTTATTGATTTGGTGGTGGAGACTAAGTGAAAAATGAATTTTCCAAATGTTAGTAATCAATTTATTTTTCCTTGGATTTCTTCCATTTTCATTTGTTTGAATTCTATTGAATTGGTATGGTGTTTTGGATTTGATACAAGATAAAGTTTGCTACATATAAATGATTCATTATGAAGATATTATATTATTGAGTTCAAACTTTTGTAATAGAGCTGACCTCTTAATTAGCAATAAAATAAGCATACATATTACATCTCCACGATCTAATCCTATTTTAGATAGATCCATTTGTTTGACAATGATTCTGTGGTGAAAGTAAACTAATTTCATAGTTTTAAATATCGAGTCTTTTTCAATTTTAACATAACACTAAAATAGTACTCCATAAAGAATTATCAACAAGAACACTCCTTTTTTTTTCCCACCCAAAAGCTTTATGAATCATATATTTTAGATATTCTTAACTACCTTTAATTAATATTTTCTACATCAATAAGAAGATGAATTTATATAATTCAAAAATAGAAATTTAATGTTACTTTCAATTTTAGAGTTTTTATTACTCCATTATGCATTGATCAAAGTGAAGTTGGTCACAAATTTTAGTCTGGAGTCCAAACGACAAAATTCAAAAATTGATCCGTTAACGCAGAACCCAAACTTCCCTCCCTCCCTCCCCCTTTTTTTAGGGTTTTGAATCCCACCTTCAACCTAAAACCTCAACATCCCCCGATTCCTACTTCAATAACTGTGGATCTCCACATTCGTCTCAAATTCACCGCCACCATGAACCCTCTGAAGCAAAATCAGGAATCCATGTTGAGAGAATCTATCAAGCACTTCCTAACGTCATACCACAGCGGCAGCTCCGATTATTCCTCTTTTGAGTCGATTTTCTTCCGTTTAATCCAGACCATGCTCGACCCACCCCTTGAAATCACTTGGTTTTACGCCGCAGCCACATTCCACTCCGCCAAGCGAAACAACCCTACCTCTAGGGTGCTCATAGCCAAAGACTTGTTGAATTTAATGATTTCATGCTCTAATTTGAGCAGCGCGTCGAAGAAGATTGCGCTGCTCGCCCCTGTTGTATATGATTTGTACAGTATTGTGTGTGGTACTCGGGAGATTGAGTTGTGTGAGAGAATGGAGGTCGGGAAGTTGGTGGAGAATATGTTTAGCTACGTGATGATATCTGCCGGAGCTTATGATTACGGGAATGAGGACGTTGAGTGTGATAACGCCGTGGTTTGTTTTGAGGACTTGATGCGGGTTTGGACTACTGATCGAGGTGGGGGGAGTTGCAACTTCGTGGAAACTTTGAGGATGTTTTTCCCTCTTTTGAGTGACGGAATTCGGAAGATGGTCGACCCTGGTTGTGGGATACGCGAATTGGTTGGGATCGTTCTGTTGGAAGTGTTCTTTCTCAGGCTGTATATGATTTTCAGTTCCGGTATGTGTACAGAGGATGACTTGAAGGATACACGAGATCAGGCGGTTCAAACTATCAAGGGGTTCCGGAATTGCCACTTTTTGGGTGAGAATTCTTATTAGCCCGATCCACTTCACCCCATTAATGCCAACTGTCACTATTAAACTTCTCCGTTTACAGCGGACTCAAATTACTGCTTGTCATTCTTGTACTTTTTCAATTTAAACTTTTAAGATTGGGCTTTTCCTTTGTGGAAACACAATCTGATTTTGCATTTGAGAACAGAGAAACTTTTTTTTTCCCTAGGAACGAATTGAGTGTTGAGGCCAGTAGAGCAGAATGGAACCTAACCTAATACATAATAAAGGGAGAAGTAACTGATTTGCCTTCGTTAGTAAGCCTTAATAATGCATTTGTCGAGCTCAATGAAATTATTGGGCCACACACACACGGGAATGTTCATATATTAAGATGCATTTTGCATCAGAAAGTGATGATTGTATATAATGCAAAGATAAATGCCAAAATGCTTGGGCTGTAGGTAACTGTGCTTAAGTGAGTCCAACCCAGTTCCACATCAATATTATAACATTGGAAGGTAAAGGTTGTAGATTAAAGTGCATAAATAGTGTCGTGTTTAAGTGTGAGATTTATAACCTGTATGTTGATTTTCCATGAAGTTGAATCAGCTATTAGCCTATTAGCAATAGCAAATCATATGGTTGGAACACAATGGTTGAGAAGAATAGGCTTGTTACATGTCTAATCAGTTGAATGACTATTCCCGCATTGTGTAAGATTATAGAAGAATAGGCAAGTGTAATCATATGTTTTCTTGTGGCAAATACTTTTGCTTACGTATGACTTGGAATGCCAGCTTCTCTGTTTCTAAAACTGCCATTATTGGTTTGATATTTTCTTTTGTAGACCACTGCATTTAATGCTACAACCCATTGCTGAAATATCTGTGGATTATTGTGGCACATTTAAAGATTAGGTGAAGTTTATGAAACCGGCTTCTAAGATCCGCTCTGTAATTGTTTATGGTTAAGGTTAAGTTGTCAACAATACTGATGCAACCCTACAAGCTATCATTGACCCACAAATCTTATTGAGCTATTGTGCATTCTGGTTATAACACGCTTAGATCAATCAGAATGAACATGAATGCAGCAGCCACAAAATTGATGGATGACCAGACCTGATTTGCAACTTACGGCGATACATTCAAATCTTCTATTCGTTATTTCTTAGGAGAGTATCCCCAAAGCGTTTCAAGTTTATCCCTGTTGATTTCAGCATTTCATCAAATGATTGAGGGCTTCAATGATCCTCCTCTTGAAATTGTTTAGTTTTATGGTGCTCTTGTATTTCACAAATGTAGACCAAGCAGTAGGCCACCCCTAATGGAGAGGAGTTGTTGGAATTGGTAAATGACTGCACATGTTTTTGCGGCATGTTAATGAAGGTGGCTGTAATTGCTCCTGTTGTTTATCATCTGTATCACCTAGAAATTAATTTCTCAGCCAGGGACCCATCTCTCAGAGAAGAGATTGAGATTTCTTTTTGAGGGAATAGTATGCTACATTAGCATTTGTTCTCAATATTTGGATGAAGGAGGTCTGGGATCCAAAAGCATTAGGGGCTTATATATTGGACTTAATAAGGATTTGGATGGTGCATCAGGTCAGGGATGGTGATGAAATCAATATTTTGAGATCTTCCTTTCCTAGTTCACATAATGAGTTTCAACTGGAAGTTACTGCATGCATGGGGTACTTGGCTGGGGCTGTTATGAATGACTCTTTTATTAAGGTTGTGTCTGAAAATATATCTCAGAACTGACAAAGAAAACTTGCAGATAAATATGCTAAATGTGGCTATTCAGACAATAAAGGGTTTTCAGAAATTCTACTTTTTTGGTGAGAGCATCTTTTATTTTGCTTTTTAGTTGATGTCTTGAGTGAAAATTAGATATCATTGGTTTAGATGAAAACCCTTGTCTTGCCTTCCCTTGCCTTTCCTGTTCACTTTTGGTTCCTTTCTGCTGTGTTGATTTTAGCATTACATTCATTTTGCATGTCTGTAGTTTGAGTGGGTGTTAGGTGATTGTATACACATCACTGTCTATGAGATTATGTTGAATTACTTTTTTTTTTCCAGAATCTTACCATTTCTTTGGATTCAATGTCTGGAAATAGAAATTTCTGGTTGGAAGTGGATTGTTTAAATTTCATCAAGATCTAGAGATTGATTGTGCTTCCAGTTGCTGATTTTGACTTATTTTGACAACTGGTTCATAAATGTACTTGCAAAATGTCAAGTTATATGCTTATATATTCAGATATATCTATCATTAATCTTTTCATAAGTGTCCTTATTTGTACAATTTTACTCTGATGACAAAATGCTGCTCCTCACCAGATATGCTCCTCAAAATGCTATCAGGACCCAGCTTGCCTGTTGCTGCCTCAATGGTACTTTTATGCATTAATTCATCTATTAGAACATGTATCTACTGAACATGTAAAATAATTCAAGTTGAATTCGTTTCTACTTTTTCAGGAGATGAGTTCTTTCTAGGGTTTATCTGTTTTGGTTTTGGTACAACATAACACCGTAAAACTCTAAGCAGTAAAGAACTAACATAAAATCTCCATACTTATGAAACTTATTTTATAATGCTGTAGAGCTACGTGGATGCAGTTCGTCTGCGTAAAGTCTTGTATGATGCTACTATTTTGGTTGATTACTCATTTTATTCTGGGAGGTCATCCACAAGTCAACTGAAAAAGCTGGCTCTGGCATGGGTGATAGCTGCTGACCAGGCCATTCAGCTTGCTAGGTACTGATCTAACCCAATACTTCAATTCAACCGCTATGCATAGTTGTTGGCACACTGTATTGGCAAATTCTTACTGAGAAACAATTTATGCACATCAATTTTTGAATTTTGCTGAGGACAGGGATACAACAGATCAATGTCGGACCATTTCTTATCTTAATGCTTTCCGTGAATGTCAACTGGTGTCTGAGTTAATTAAGTGGGTTAGTAATCAGGCTGGACTTGTGGACCAAAATGCCATCCCTGATGTCACCAATCCTAAAGTTCTAATCAGTGAGTCTTTACATCTCGTATACTCCTTTTTGTTTGCTCAAGCTTGAGCTTTCTACATTTTATCATTGGTGGTTTTAACATTTTATTTCCCAAAACATGGAAATTCCCAGTCTCACTTTCAATAATGTCTGATAGGAGCTTGGTTATAATCTTATTCAAGACTGGTAATAAGAATTGAAGCTGCCTCTTTGATCTTGCAGAGTGGCTATTGGTCTTTGACAGTCACGGGATTGAAGTATTCGATCATAGCATGGCGGTGCTCCGTGCAAAAGCAGTGGCATGCGTGTCATCTGAACTCACACTCCATTTCCAAACGGGAAATGCCAACCAGATTGATGAAGGTGGTGGTTCTCCAGGGCCTCTACGCTTGTCTAGTGCGAAAAATGATGCTGGCAGAAAACGCAAAGAGACTCTCAGTTGCTTGCACGAACCACAGGTGAAGCAGGTGAAGCTTGTTCATCTAGGGGGTTCTGTTGGGGACAAGTTCTTATCTATATCCAGTGGGCCACACAACGGCCGCGTGGTCATAAATCTTAACTCCGATGATGATGACATGGACGTCGCTGGATGAAAACAAATTCTGCCATGTTTTTTGAAGCTCAAAAGCTCTGGCTTGTGGTAGGTGATTTGGAAAACTGCAATGACAAATTGGAACTACATGAAACTTGGCTTAATATTAACTTTGACAGATTGGAACTGCTTTATTCATGCATAAAATGGTTCATGTTTTACATAGGGGTGGCAATTTTTTATCCGATCCGATAATCCGACACGAATCCGCACGATAATAATGGATATGGATTGAGGCTTATTGGATATGGATCCTTATCGGATCGACACGATAAGAACACGAAAATTTCGGATCGGATTCGGATTGAATACGGATCAGATCGGATAATTCATTAAATGGATCGGATACGGATATTCGTTAATAAATTAATAAAAATTATTTATTTTTTAAATATAATAATTAATTAATTGATTTTGATATATTAATATAGATTTAAAGTTCTTTAAAAAACTCAAATCTCTTGGTTCTTCATTGTTCGTCTCATTTTATTAATTCACCACCAAAAAATGTATTTATTTATCTATTAATTATATTTTTTAATATTTATTTTCTTCTACTATCAAAATTTAATAACTTTCTTTTTTCTCAACTTCAAGTTTTCAATTAAGTTGTATCAACAAATTAACTAAAAGGTGAGATCTTAAATTTTAATGTTGATGAAAGTATTGTAGATTCTCATTCATGTCTCAACTCTTTCAATTTCACCATGATAGATTAAAACTATTATAAATCTTAAAGTTTTAATTAATATTTTTCTCCCACAAAATTATAAGTGGAGTATTGACGACTAAGGTGAAAGATTGGTCAGTATTTAGAAATGAGCATGTTTGACCACTAGAATTGAAATTTAAGATTTATCTATGTATGTTCGGATATTTGATTGAGGATTTTAGTTTCAAATGAAGTTGCAGTTTTATTTATTTATCAAACACATTATTTGAACAATCAAATATGAATATTTTGTATTATCTTATCAAATTTTTATTGGATTATAATTGTATTTATTGAAATGGATTCTTGTTGAATTAATCCGATTTGGATTCTTATCGGATCTTTATCGGATCGGATACATAACGGATTATTCGGATTGGATACTTATTGAATCCTTAACGGATACGGATCGGATTCGTGCGGATACGGATTTGAGCTTAACGGATCGGATACGGATACGGATTTTGATTTTTCTTAACGGATCGGATACGGATTTGACCTTAACGGATCGGATCGATAACGGATTGACACGATAAGTATCCGATCCGCACGAATTGCCACCCCTAAGTTTTACACTATATGTTGAGTTTCGTCTTTTAATTTTTTTTATTATTATTATTATTTATTAAAATTTAAAAATATGATATTGGGTTACTAAATGAAGCACGGTTATGGAGACTGGAGTAAAGAATTTGATCCCTTGTATAATCCAATCTAAAGTATTTCATATATTAGGGAAATCGAATATTACCAGAATTATGAATTTTTTTTTCAGAAAGTAATTTCGAATATTGTAAATCTATTTTCTAAAATGTAATATTATTGCCCAACTAAAAGGCCTTTGGCTGGTAGGATGGTGTTTTCAGGCTAAAAAGTTTATTGAAAATGACTCGTGTTCTTCCTCTGCACGCCTATTTTATGATAAATATTTATGGTTTTGTAGTTTTGTGGAGGCATCACAATAAATTATAGTATTTTCTTGAGAAAAAGAAATGTTTGTTTCTTTCAAAAGTATGAATCCTCACCGACAAAAAAAATCATTATAATTTATTCTCTCTTTTTTTTTTAGGAAAGTTAGTTAGTTCTTTCAATTTTGATTTCAAAAAGTAGTTGGGGTATTTGAGGCATATAAACACATTCCTCTATATTTATTGTAATGTTTTAATATCGCTAATTCATTATCACTTATAGAATATATTTTTACGAAATTGTCTTAGATTTTTTTTTTTACGTGTGGATAAAATATCGACCTTTTCTTGCAAGATAAATTAAAAAACTGACTCTTAGATTATAAATTTATTGATTATCTCAAAAGGTATGTTGGTTTCTTTCATGAATCAGACGGTAAGCATAAAAGTTTGTCGTTTAATTTTAATACCTTTGTTGCTAGATAACTACAATCAATGGATTCTTAAAGTATCAAGATTGTAATTAATTATTTACTACGCGACATACAAAACAAGACCTGCAATTAATACAACCTTAAAACTTTATGCTTATTTCGACTAAGCTTACTAATGGCATTGACACAAAATGTCATAGCTAAAAGACAAAAAAAATTAAATTAAAAAAGTGGATAGATTGATGATCGACTCATCTGCTTAACCCAAGAAACATTTAATCAAATGCTACCACTTGACAACATTTGATTGGGTGTTCAATTTTTTGTGATAATAAAGTACATTAGTAATATTATTGTTAAATATTCATAAGATAAAAATAAACATCATATAAACATTCATAATTTCTTTCTCTATAAATTGAACTCCATATTTATATATTTTGAGCTTTTTTTGTAATAGTACTTTAGAATTTTGTGCCTGCATTTGTAACTGGTTGTATTTATATTTAATTTTTATTCTAGTTCTTGTAATTTCTATTTTATTATCGAGTCAAATACAAATTTTTTTAATTGTATGTAATGTTATAATTATCATCATATATTAAAATTATATATATATATATTTCTTTAATAAAAATTATGATAAATAATATATATTGTGGTATTAATACAAAAATAAAATAGAATTTAGGTTGAGTGGATATCATTGGTGTGAGTATATACTAAGTTGGATTGTGGATTGTGTAAGTGAAAGGTGAGAGACTAAATTTTATTAACAAGTTAGGTTATGTTGTCGTTAAAGATAATCTTACTTTAGAAAATTTCTAAGTTTGAAACGACTCAACATGTCCAATGAGGCCAATAAAATTTATGTTTAGTCGAAATTTTTTTTATCAGAAATATTCGATTCAAAACTTCTACATAGAAAATCATCAAGTGCTCTATTATTAATTTATTATTGATCTTTGCATTTGCCCTTATTAAAAGGTGACCCTTAATTTGTCACTTCAAAAGTTCATAAGAATTTTGCTAAGATTATAATCAAATATATTTTATAAACTAATAAAACACTTATAATTCAGCAGAAGTCATTTTGAGATTCAAATAATAAATAAATGGCCACGTCGAAGATATAGAGAGAATACAAATTTTTTTTATGCAATAACTCAAAATTCTACATAACATCAACAAATATTACCATCTTCTTCTTCTTGCATATGAGTTAAATACATGTTTTTATGTACACCATTAATCCATAAATAAGAAATAAAATAAAAATGGATACACATCCACACATATTCAAGCTGACAAGACTCATTATCATTTATTTTCAATCAAAAGTGATTTTTGTACTTCGTCATTGTCAAAACATATATTATTCTTAAAAACTGAAATACTTTAAATAATAAATTGGAGACATATTAATTAAATTAATAGCTAAAGTATTTTTGAAGGCGGTAGTTATAAATCAAGATATTAGGTTATTGAGAGGACATAATAACTTATGATATACACTATAGCAACTAAATTGTAGTAAAAGATTCCACTATTATTCTAGAACCATGAATCCTAATTTAACATTACGGGCAGAGGCGGATCTATTAGTATAGATGGGGGTACAAGTGTACCCCCAATTTTTTTTTCATTTATTATATATATATATATATTATTTAGATATATTTTACATAATGTACCCCCACTTTATTTTATTTATATTTTGTACCCTCAATTTTAAATCTCTGGATCCGCCTCTGATTACGGGATTTATTTATGCAATCATTTGTAATAAAATTTCAAATTAATATTTTGTTACTTTTCATTTAAAAACTCTTACGACTAAAATTCTTACTATTGAAGTATGTTTGAAGATATATATATGGAGTGGATCAGGTGAGAAAAAGTCTCCAATGAGTAATTAAGAATGTTGTTTGATTATGTTTATAATATTGTTTGATTGTGTTTTGCTCGTTGCTTGGTTACCACGTTTGCTTAATTGTGTTTTAATTGTTGCTTGATTACTATGTTGTTTGATTGCATATCAACCATTAATTTATTTTAATCCAATGGCTACGATTCATTCTTTTTCCTTATGGGAGATTTATTCTTATTTGATCCATTCCCTATATATATATATAGAGAGAGAGAGAGGAGTAATCATATGTGAACAACTAATCTAATTCATCCATATTTAATTATTAACGGTCCATATTTAATTTCTTATTTTATTAATTACTTTTTTATTAATATTTTAGGGTATTATGGGTATTATAATTTTTAATTATTTCATACCATAACTATTTGCATGATTTTCTCTCAATTTATTTTATCAAATCTTTCTCTTCCATAATTCTTTTCAGTCGATGCTTCCCATTCTCTCTTCTCCTTCTTCTCTCCCCACCAATTATTTCCAAGAAATTCAAGAAAACTCCTTCTCCACCACCGTGAGCTTGGTTCCACCGAATTCCACCCTCCACCCCCTGCTGTGAGCGCGCCACACCGGATCGCAGCCTCCCTCCGCCGTGTGACCGCGGTGTATTGTGTGATTTGGGGATTTTCTCAGTTTGGGCGATCGACGTTTTGTATGAGTTGGGAATTTTCAGATTTCTTTCGAATTAATGCTGGAAATTTCTGTCGTTAGCCCGTGCGATCAACGTTAACTTCAAATCTGACCTGAATTTCGTGCGATTTGGGGCTTTTCGACTCTTGGTCGATTGAAATCTAGATTTGGCCAAATTATTGTCTGCGAAATTTGGAAAATCAATTAATTGATGTTACTGTTCGAATTGAGTCTTGGAATTTCCGATTTCTTGGTTGAATTCGAATTTCTAATTTCTTGGTTGACTTCGAAATTTTAGTGTATAATTTCATTAAAAAATATGCAGTTATTCAGCCTGTAAACATGCATAAATTGAATATATTTATTGATATATTTTATGAGTACTGCTTGTATTTGTCGCATGATATTTTTGTTTTTTACTTGTCTTTAGTAAAGATGCTACTGTCACAAAATATGCAGTAATTATGTCTGTAATACTGCACATAATTTTCATAATAATAGCAATGATAGTAATTTGCTTTTAAAAAATTTAAATTTACTTTTTTGTGTAATTGTATGGATCCGTGAATTAGACATTAAATTACTGCAAATGATTATATTTACTGCAACTAAATTGTATAAAAAATGCAATTTTTTATTGATAACAAGTTGAATTTTATTTATGATCTTTTAAAATTACTTAATATTTGAAATCCCAAAGAACATAAAAATTGATTTGAAATTCGAAAATTTAGTGATCCAATTCCATAAAATTAGGAAGTAAATATTAGCTGATTTTGAAATATATTATTTTAGGAATCAAACTCCACGAAATCAGGGGGAAAATCGTATAAATATTATTTAAATTACAAAACAAAATAACTACATATACAACTTTGACTTCTAATTAATAATGCAAATTTTTTCTCTAAATTATGCAACAAATCCAAATACTGCAATTTTTTAGAAAATTCTGAAGAAAATAAAATTAATTTTTAAATACTATAATTCAGAGAACCAATCCCATTAAATTAGGAAGCAAATATAATTTAATTTTGAAATGACGTATTTTAGAAATCAAATTCGACAAAATTAGGGGTGAAAATCGTGCATATATAATTTTGATTTTAAAAAAATCACGTAATGAAACTTCTTCCTCTTAATATTACAACTTTTATCTCTTAATACTGCAGTGAATTCGATAAAATTATGCAGTAAATTTTCAAGATAACTGCCCCATTAATTATGGATCTCGTCCCATATTTAATTTAAACTGTTCCGAAATTTTAGCAAATTAAATAGTGGGTAAGATATGGGGAGCTGCAAATTTACCATGTAACCCTTTTATGCAACTTTTTTGTTCTTTTATTGCACCGATTTTTTTTAGTTTCAAAAATAAATCTGGCACGTTGATATTATTAATCAAAGGTTAAGATCAAGTCTTATTTCACATCTAAGAGGTGGTTTCCACCTTAATGCACCCTATATATATATAGGGTAGTGATCAGGTGAGAATAGGAGTTACTATGAGAAATAAGAATAGATCTCGCGCGTCCATCTCATCAAATCGGCGAACATGATTCATTCTCAGCAAATTGAAAAACGCGACATTTTTGCCCAATATCCTAGTTTTAGCCTTTAAAGGTTAAAACTGTAAAAATACTCAAACACAAACAACAACCTGCATTTTAAGCCCGATTTATTTTATTTTTAGCCCGATTTACTTTATTTTTAGCCCGATTTACTTTATTTTTACATAAATAAGAATTAAAAAAATTAAACATCTTCTTCTTCAAAGCAGCAACACGAGTGTAGTCTCGATAAAACTCAATACCAACATCAACAGTTCTAAAAACTCTGCTCTTAAAATACTTCATCTCATCAACACACTTTGGAATAAATGAACATGTAAGATAAAAAAATGCACAAAGTTAACACTAAAGATGCACAATATAATAGTAAATATTTATTCTCATTTCTCATACTAAAAACTATTCTCATATGATCA
>JAPKLW010002438.1:17605-48690 GCA_026898455.1 Plectranthus barbatus
ACTATATATATATATATATATATATATATATATATATATATATAGTAGTGATCAGGTGAGAATAGGAGTTACTATGAGAAATAAGAATAGATCTCGCGCGTCCATCTCATCAAATCGACGAACAAGATTCAATCTTCAGCAAATTAAAAAAGACGACATTTTTGCCCCAATATCCTGCAGTAAGGCTAAAGCTGTAAAAATACTCAAAAACAAACAACCACCTGCATTTTAAGCACGATTTACTTCATTTTTAGCCCAATTTACTTCATTTTTACATAAATATGAATTAAAAAATTAAAATTACACCGCATTAACTATCGTAAGTTCATTTTTGATCATCCTACGTGCATCTATAAGAATGCTATCATGCATTTCTTGTTACATTCTTATTGACTTTGACACAATTCCTTGAATCACGATAGGTCAACTTTTTACATTTTGCACACATTCTCATTAGTTTATCCAACATTCTAAGAGCTTTCTCCTTCCTCGAAGCAATTCGACTTCCACTGCTTTTGAATTTCACAATAACTGGAGGCAACACTTCAATATTTTCATGAACCGATCGGCCATAAAAATCTTCAAACATCTTATTCTTTAAAGCAGCAACACGAGCATAGTCCTTATAAAACTCAATACCATCATCAACAATTCTAATAACTCTGCCCTTAAAAGGTTTCATCTCATCTACACACTTTGGAATAAATGAACCTGTAAGATAAAAATATGCACAAAGATAACACTAAAGATGCACAATATGAAAGTAAAAATGAACATCTGAATAACACAAAACTCAATAACAACCACAATTTCAAAGTCGCGACCAAACACGAATGCCAAATCCAAAAACAAAGAAAAAAATCTGATCGACAGAAGAAATATAAATCAAATCGAACGAAGAAGGAAGAAATCACATCGTGCGAAAAAGGTATAAAAAATCTAATTAAATATGGAAGGAGATACTATTTAAATTTTAAAAAACCTAAAATTATAAAAATAACCTTAATGAATCAACACTGCAGGATAATCGAGGAAAAATGCACACGGAGTGAAATAGATCATGAGCGTTCAAATCACAAAATCAAAGGCTGAGATTTATTCTCATTTCTCATACTAAGAACTATTCTCATATAATCATTACTATATATATATGGATGCAATCCAGTGAGAACCCCTCTTACCATAAGAAACAAGAATCAATCACAACCGTAGATCTTGCTGAATAAACGGTCCAGATCTCATAAAAAAGGCGGTCATTTTTCTTAAAAAACCTGCATTATTGGGCAATTTAGTCTTTCGCTTATAATTAAATTCACCCATAAATTATAACCTTCTTAATACACATTCCACGTACATGCATTATAGAGTTCACAAACTATCATTATATAGAGAAGATACTATCATTATATAGTATCCCTATAATTTCACACGAATATACAAATATTACTAACAGGTATAATAATTTAAAGTAGTAGATTTCATCAAATAAAGCTAAGACCTGCATTATATAGTTTATTGACTATCATTATATATCACAAATACTATCATTATATATCATTATATGTTGAACTTAAAAAATATGTATAATATAAACTCTATGTGTAAAAACAAGTTACACAAGTTACAAATAAAGTTGTAATTAAATCTGAATTAAAAACAAGTTACAATCACTCATTAAACCTCTTCTAGAAACATCACAAGTTGCAACAATGAGAGTTGACAAATAACTATACAATACAATAATTACAATACAATCCATTGTGGAACAAACAAGGGACAAAACCTCCTCAATCATCAATCTCAACATAGCTAGCTCTCAATCTCATACATAGTTGATGTAAAGAGCTAGCTGAGGTGACTTTGACCAAGGAATGCTTAGTCTGTGAGAGATGATGAGCCTCCAAGATCCCAACAATCTCATCATTGACAACAAGGCACTTTGGAACAAACGAATCTGTACAAAAAAAATCATGAATTAAATTTGAAATTTATTACATATAATGCAAGATTCATAATTATATAATGCATGTCCTTACACTATATAATGAATTCTCATAACGGAATTGAACCTCCATAAACAAATTATAACTGACTCACATATAATGCAACTATTACAAAACAATAATGCAAGACATAACATTATATAATGCAGATATACAATAAATTTAAAAGTACGTAAACTAATAATCACTCATTCACATATAATATAAGTACTACAAATATATAATGCAATTCATAACGATATATAATGCATGTCTTTGCACTATATAATGAATTTTCATAACAGAACTGAACCTCCATAAACTAATTATAACAGACTCACATATAATGCAACTATTACAAAACAATAATGCAAGCCATAACATTATATAATGCAAATATATAGCAAATTTGAAAGTACGTAAACTAATAATCACTTATTCACATATAACATAAGTGCTACAAATATATAATGCAATTCATAAAAATATAATGCATATCTTCAAATTAAACAATTAAGAGTAATAACACCAAACCATAACAACAATCTACGAAACCTGATTCAATATCTGAAAACAAATCATCAATAACCCATACAATGAATCTTCGATTCTATCACCGTAATCTGATAATTAATGATCGAACTTCATATCAGAAAATACTGATTTTATTACATAATAGATGGAAATTAAAATTCCTTACCTTTAAAAGGATCCATAACTCGCCGACAATAACGAACGAACACAGATGATGACAAATGCAGACAATGACTACCGCAGACGATGACGAGCAGATTTCACAGTGACAATCGAAAAGAAAATTATATAATCGCAGAAGGAATGGAGATCACAAATCACAAATCGCAAAGGAAACAAAGATCACGAGATTTAAATTTAGATTGTAGAAAAATTTGAATTCATGTAAGTACAAAATTACCCCTCACTTTACAATAACGCAGGTTAATACAAACAATAATGAAAAGCGGACGAAATTAAATCCGAGTTGTTGATTTCATGTTTTGGACATATGAGATTAGTTCTTATTTTCACATGGTAAGGCTGGTTCTCATATGATCACTCTCATATATATATATATATAGGGTAGTGATTAGGTGATAAAAATATTTTCGCTGCTAAATGAGAATAAATCTGGACCATTAAAGATCAAAATCAACGCATGTGATCAATTTAAATCTGTCCCAATTTCAGTGCATTATTTGTGTTACCATCTAGCATTCAAGGGCAAAAATGTGAAAAATATATATTCAAGAATTTCATTCCGTGCAGTTCATAAAATATAATATGCATACATTCGATGTAAAAAATAGAATATTTTGGGCATAAAACTGCAGCATATAATCAATGCAAAAAATGCACTCAATATGAATACAAAAATGCCTATGCTTTAGAATAAAAATGCATCTTATTCAAGTTAAGAATGCATCATTTGATGCAAAAAAATGTAAATATTTGGTAACATTTTTTGTGTAATTGATGCATTTTTTATCCTTAACGGAAATATAATGAAGAACTGAATATAAAATCAAGATTTTCGTGCGAATCTTCTAAATTTAGCATATTCAATATGGATATCATATGAATCATCGTAAAAATACGTTTAATTTGATATATGATTCGTAAAAAATAAATTTGAATCGAGAAAGATATAACCGTTTGAATTAATATGTTTAGCCCAATTTACTTCATTTTTACATAAATATGAATTAATAAAATTAAAATTACATCGCATTAACTGTCGTAAGTTCATTTTTGACCATCCTACGTGCATCTATAAGAATGCTATCATGCATTTTTTTGTTACATTCTTATTGATTTTGACACAATTCATTGAATCACGATAGGTCAACTTTTTACATTTTGCACACATTCTCATTGGTTTATCCAACATTCTAAGAGCTTTATCCTTCCTCGAAGCAATTCAACTTCCACTGTCTTTGGTTTTCACAATAACTGGAGGCAACACTTCAATATTTTCACGAACCGATTGACCATAAAAGCCTTCAAACGTCTTCTTCTTCAAAGCATCAATACGAGCATAGTCCTTATAAAACTCAATATCATCATCAAGAGTTCTAAAAATTCTCCCCTTTAAAGGTTTCATCTCATCAAGACAATTTGGTATAAATAAATCTGTAATATAATAAAATGCATAAGTTTATCACCAATAATACATAATATAAACCTAAAAATGAACATGTCACTACACAAAAATTTCATGAACCATGATAAAAAAATGCATATGTTATAGAACTATAATGAATAAAAAAGACAGAAAATGAATAATAGATAAAATCGTTTTAAACTATCTCTTTACGCACGAACAGTCAATAACAAAAAGTTTACAATTCCAAAACCAGCACAAATCATCTCTAAAAATTATAGAACATAAAAAAAAACATGAACACAATCACAAATAAAAAATATAAAGCAGAGAAACTAAAATCTGAACTTACTTTCAGATCATCGATCAACCATAACTTCTTCAAATGACAGAACTCCAAAATAAAAAACCGAACTCAATAACAACCATAAGTAACAAGGACGGCATCGAAATTAAGAAAGAAGGAAAAAATTGATCGAAAAAAGAAATAGAAATCAAATCGAACGAAGAAGGAAGAAAGAAGAAGAAATAAGATCGTGCGAAAAAAGAAATAAATAATCTAATCAAATATGGAGGCAGATACTATTTCAATATTAAAAAACCTAAAATTACAAAAATAACATTAATGAAACAACAATGCAAGATAATGGACCAAAACTACACACAAAATTAAATAGATCTTGAGCGTTGAAATGTCTAGATCAAAGGCTGAGATTTATTCTCATTTCTCATACCAAAAATTATTCTCATATGATCACTACTCTATGTATATATATATAAAGTTATAAAATAGATCATCCCTTCCTCAACCTCGACTAAAAAATAATATTAATTTAAAATTTATTACAAAAGTTATTACTACATAAAGTTTACATACCACAGTACTCCGTGCGGTACTGCAGTGCAAAAAGAAGGGCGTGTCAGAACATCCCGTTGGTCGGTTCTAAGACGAGTTTTTCAATTATTTGAGAAACTCAGGTTTTACTTCTAAACGAATCTTCGACGTTTTGGGAAGAAAACAACCACCTAACCCTTTAGCTAGTGGCTGAGCGATGTGTTTGCACATCAAGATGAGCGAGCGAGTGCGAGGTGGACTAGGTGAGTGTGCATATAGTCGGTGGACATAAGAACTATCCGTGACTGCGATAGTTCGGCATACATTATCTTTGTAACTATACTAATTCACCAACCCCTTGTAGCTGAAGAGTGAGCGTAAAACTTTGGGCACCTAACCACTATAAATATCTTTATCATTTACATGCTTTACTATTTTTGTTCCTAATTTGAAACCTAACAACTTGGTAAGTTGGTGGTGTATATTTTCTGAAACTGACTAAGTTAAGATAACTGACTGAACAAGTGTTTAGATAATCAAAACTGACAAATGAACCATCAGTTTTGAACATTAATAAGTAATATTTTTTCGCCATGTGTTTAATCATCTGATTTGGGACCAACAAGCTATAATCCTCTAACACAGTGTCATCACCTGCAATAGTGACCGATGACGGAGAGGATAGGAGTGGCAATATATTGTCGGGTTTGTTCATCGCGGGTGAAGAGGATAACAAAAAAGTATCAACATCGGTTGCTTCATCATCGTGGTGAGGAGGAAGGCGGAGAGAAATGCCGAAAGGCGAGAGATGATAGAGTTTTGGAGGACTTAGGGAAAGTGAAAAGGTCGAGGGAGGCGGGAGAATGAGATTTCTAAGATTTGAGGGTTTTTTTTTATTAGGATGTTTTAATTAATAGATTATTTAAATAAATAAAATATTTTAATTAGTTTATTTAAATTTAAAAATTTGATATCATATGAAATAAAATTTATTTAATGAGATAAACGAAAATAAAATTGAGAATTAATTTAATGAAATGGAGGGAGTTAGAAATTATGATAGAGCCAAATTTTGCCAAAATGCAAGCAAAATCATCTGCAGCAGCTCCTCCATTTCTTGTTTGCATTTGCATTTTAGCAAAATCATGAACAGTCTGCTTGCAAATTTGAGGTTCCACTATTCACAATGCTATTTCTTTTTTTATTCATTTTCATTTTTCTTTTTTTTTGATTCTTTTTAAATTATTATTTTTGTTTATATTTCTTTCGTTATTTTTTTTCCTTCCTGGTTTTTTTTTTATGTTTTGATTCTTTTTTGTTGCCATTTCTTTTTTTATTTTTTTTTGTTTTGATTTTTTTTAATTATTATTTTGTAATTTTTCTTTTCTTTTCTTTGTGATCATGCACAACTTATAAAATATAATTAATAAACTAAGTACAATTAATAACCTATAAATTAATAACTTATATAAAATAGAACACAATATAAATTAAAAAACACTCATTAAAAAGATAGCACACAAAATACAATACAATAAAACTACTCATAATAAAACAAACAATCACACTTATTAAAAATCTCCTAAATTAGCTCCAGATCCAGATCCTCCCATACCAGGAAAATAACTTCCAAAGTTGAAATTATTATTTGGTGGAGTTGGTTGATTCAATTGTTACCTTTTAAACGCAATTGGTGGAGTTGGTTGATTGTATTTATATTAAATAAAACGGTTATTTTGTGTGAAAATATATTTTATTTATAATTTTGTAAAATAAATTATTTAAATATTAATGTTAATTTTTAATTAGGAATTAGAAAATTATAAATATGAAATTAAATACTAATATATAAGTTAAAATATGATATAATAATTTGTTTAATAAAATTAAATAAATAATAGAAGAATCAATGGAATATTCTTTTTAGAGTGAAATATAGAGTTGACTGCTGGAGATGAAAAATGAAAACTGCAAATCTAAACTGCAAAATAGAAAAAGTGGGCTGCATTATAGAGTTAACTGCTGGAGATGGCCTAACTAGTTGAAAAGAAAATGCCATACGAAAAGCAAAAGAGGAAAGGGGGGAATTGAGGTGAGGAGTGAGGAGGAGAAAAAGGTAATTTGCGGAGGGAAATGTGTCGGCCTCTAACTCTATGTCGCCGGGTTCGGACCCACTCCATTTCCTACTATTCAAATCATAGCTTTAAACGAAGAAGCGTCGGTGACTCGGTGAACCTTGGACTCAACTCACCACGACATACACCTATACATACACATTCATTTCCGAACACACTATATATTTCCACAGAGAGAGAGAGAGAGAGAGAGAGAGAGAGAGAGAGAGAGACGTGGATTGGTATATAATAAGCTGCAACGCGTCTGGAAACTGGAGAGAGAGTGCAATGGCGGACTCCAGCGATTCCGTCTCCGTCGATATGGAGTCCACTCCCCTCTCCGGAAAGGTCCAAGTCAAACTGCACCCGCATTTTGCTTACACACATGTATATATCTGTATGTATGCATATGGTTAGCATATATGTAGCTGAGGTTTTTTATATGCATTTGTATTTTTGTTGGAAATTACATAGTTTTGACAATGAATTGCTGGTGGGAATGCAGAGCTGCATTTTGAGCAGTAATGATTGGTTTTCGAATTTGGATGATTTTGGGAAGAGGGTTCATTATTATGCAGAAATTTCTTTTGAAATCGCTTTAATTAAGAGTTTCTATCTCACTGTGTGTGTGTGGAAAAGGAGTTTGCTCCGGAAATTCGGCGTAATATTGATATTTGGATTTTGAGTAAGGATCATATTTCGGGAAATAGTTCAAAATTGTATGGCATAATCTTATGAAGCAGCTTTACCAGTTTGGGGAAGTGATTTTTGTACTTGATGTATTATGATTGAGTAATTCTTTTCTTTATATATTTATATTTCCCTGTGACCTGCTTTTCCTTTTTCTTTCATGCATTGCTTTCATCTCCATATGCATATATGGATCGCTTATGGGCAACTCTCAAATACGTAAAAAATTGGGCATCACCAAAAAAAGTCTGATGATTGCAAACTTAATCAGCAAGATATGCTTGAAGGATTGAGTTGTCATGAAGTACTCTTGAAGCATAATAAGTTTAGAGATAGTCAGCATATTTCTTTGCTTACAAGTGCATGCTTAGATTCTTGACTAGATGTAATGATGAATAATTATATCCATTATCCACTCAGGAAAGTTGTTAATAGGCTAGCTGGGATTCTTCATGAAGGACAACTCTTTGAGAGAATTCTGTAGCAAGCAAGTTACACTGTACAAATAAGCATGAACAAATTTATCTTAAATGGAATATGAGTTTCTTAGATAGAGATAGCTGGTGGAATATTTGGCTCCAATTGCCATATTTCTTTTGGCTTAGGCAATGAACTTGACAAAGTAGCCTTTTCATATTGGTTACAGGAGCACATTATCAAGACGGGTCATGGTTCTGTCTCTGTTGCTGTTTTTGGAGACCAGGACAAGCCAGCTCTTATCACATACCCTGATTTGGCTTTAAACTGTAAGGAAACTGAACTAATTTTTACAAAATTGCATCTTCGATTTCCGACCTATCTTTTGCTAATTTTTATTAATTTTATTGATGATTGCATATCTGCTAAAGTTTTTCCCCATATGCTTGTCCTAAATAACGAAACTGTGGTATAATATGTTAATTCGACTAACTTTTGAAGTCTTTGATTGTTGAGTACAACTCTAAACTATCCAATCTTGAATGATTTGTTAAAAGTGTTATTCCGCCTTAGTAACATATTACCTCTAAAAATTGCTGTTGACATGCGATTACTTTATCCACATGTCACCAAACAGATATGTCCTGTTTCCAAGGACTGTTCTTTTGTCCAGATGCAATTTCGCTTCTTCTCCACAACTTCTGTATCTACCACATCAGTCCTCCAGGTCATGAGGTTGGTCTCGTAATTCCTTGATCATTTATCATTGCTACTTATGAAGTGGTTCGGCTCATCAATACTCTGCAATTTTTGCTATCTCTTACCTGTCACTTCTGCCAAGAGCTATTGCAGTTAGGAGCTGCTGTAGCTGACCCTGATGAACCTTTGTTAACTGTTGATGATTTAGCCGATCAAATTGCTGAAATCCTCGACTACTTTGGGTAATCTACTAATCTTTAGTGTTAGTAATTTTACGTGCTTCTTTTTTCTATAAACAAGTTTTATGGATGCATAATTGCATATTCTCCGAACCTATCTATGCTCCTATGAAGAGTATCAATACTTGATCATTTTCTGGTCAACATACATAGACGTCGATCTAACTCACCGACTATCTCTAGAATTGGTGCGGTTATGTGCCTCGGTGCAACAGCAGGAGCTTATATCCTTACCCTTTTTTCTGTAAGTGTTTCTCCTTACACAGTTGCATCTATTTATATCTCCATTATTTCATGATTGCAAAATTGAATACTGCTTTGCTGCAGCTAAAATACTCAAGGCGTGTTATGGGCCTTATTCTTGTTTCCCCTGTATGCAAAGCACCTTCTTGGACAGAGTGGTTCTGTAACAAGGTTGTCTACTAATTTCTCTCTCATTGTTTTCTCGCATTCTAATTATGGTATTTGGAAACAGGAAAGGGGTTACAAGTTTAATGAGATTGGTGAACTGTTTGCAGGTGCTGTCCAATTTGCTTTACATTTGTGGTATGTGTGGCATAGTAAAAGAGCTGCTACTCATGCGATACTTCAGCAAGGTCGGTGATTCGTTTTATTTCAAAATATTTTGTAGAATAGACAGGCAATTACAATCTTAATGGTGCAACAGGAAGTTCGTGGGGGTGTCGATGTACCAGAGTCAGATATCGTCCAATCGTGCAGAAGAGTTAGTTGCTTGCTTTTTCTCATCACCCATCTTTTGCATCACATAGCATTTCTCATAGTCTAAGTTAAGTATTGAATACCTGCAGTTGTTGGGAGAGAGGCAGAGCCCAAACGTGCTGCGTTTTCTTGAAGCTATTAACGGGTATTTTCTCTAACCAATATGCAATCACAAGAGAAGTTTTCAGACTTTGAAATAAAAAGAAAAAGAGTTAAAACTTATTATCTGCTGCTTGGCAGGCGGCCAGACATCAGCGACGGATTAAGGAAACTGCAGTGCAGATCCTTAATTTTTGTAGGAGAAAACTCTCCTTTCCACTATGAAGCTCTCCATATGACTTCAAAGCTAGATAGAAGACTCACTGCCTTAGTTGAGGTAATAAACAGAACTCTTCCCCAGCAGCACTTGCACAGTGCATATATACAACTTACACCTCTCATTGCACCATCTTCGAATTCTTGCAGGTTCAAGCATGTGGCTCAATGGTTACAGAAGAACAACCAGACGCCATGCTTATCCCTCTGGAGTATTTTCTCATGGGTTATGGCTTCTTCCGGCCGTCTCACCTTAACGTCAGCCCAAGAAGTCCGTTGAGTCCGACTAGCATTTCACCGGAGCTCTTCTCACCCGAAAGCATGGGCTTGAAGTTAAAGCCAATAAAGACACGAATCCAGGCAGAAGTGTGAGAGGATCGCTTTTTGTAATCTATGTAACAAAGGTACGCATTTTAAACAGGAGCCGTAGTAGCTGAAAGAAGCTTGTACATAAAAGGCTGCATACTAATAATTAGCATAATTATAAGCAGAGAAATAGACTAAAGGAAAGAAGATATACAGAAGAGGGAGTAAGTATATATATATATATATATATATATATATATTGGTATTGTTTTTTTTGTCCCACTTGTACTCTAGAAAGAATTAGTTGTATATTATTCCATTAATAAATTATACACCATGATTAAGCATGGAATAATAAATAAGAGGCGGGAGAAAGTTTTCGTTTTGTATAGATAGCTGAGTGATGTGTTACTTAGTCCTATTTAAATTTGGATTGTAAATATAGTTGACAGGACTCTTTGTGTAGCAAGTTGGCAAACAATCAATTGCTTTGAACACAGATTGTAAAAATGATTGAATCTTAATCGTCACATTTATGCAGTATTTACATACCTTGTTCATCTCATGCTCAAAGATTCTAGTATGTTTGATTTTGGTTTCTTCTTCTTTGTTCTTTCAAGCCTTCCTTGTGTTCAATATCGAATGCATTTATAAACCTGTCAGAGCATAGGCACAAATTACATCTTTTGGATACTTTTATGTTGTAATGCATTTGAATTCGGGCTTATGGGTAAAGAAAGGTAGCTGATGATCTCTGTTTCTGGGTCTGGAACAAGCTGTCAGGTTTCTTCTGTACATGAGTGAAACTCAGAATCCAACTCCATGAAATGCATAAACTGTTGTGTGAACCATTGGTTGTTTATCACATCAACCTACTAGTTCATGAGAGAGTTGGATATCGAAAACAGTTCAAGCATAAAGGCAGCAGATGTTTTCTCTTGGATTCAACCCCCTTTCCATTGTTATAATTATGACACACGAGCCTGTGGTCCGAATCAAGAAGCGAACGTGCCTTGTATGTACCTCAGCTCTAAGAATGCTGATTCCATGGGAAAGGCTCAAAGACAGGTCTTGGCTGATAAAGTTGAACCACTCCTGTTCTGTCATTATCCATTCATTCATAATCACTCCTGCCCTTAAACATCAGTTGTGAGGTAAGGTAAGTTCATGAATGGACTTGACAGTGACAGACATCTTCACAACTCGACTAAAACTGATCATCTATCCTCCAATCATAGGATCAATTTTCATCTCAGCAACAAACCTTACCATACTTAGGATTCTACCTCAAATCATATAATTTTAACAATATTTTGATTAGGCATACAGACAGATGCCAAATTCACTATAGCCCGAAGATTAGGAAAACCTTCAAATTCACCTGCACATAAACATATTCAAACCTAAATAAAGCAGAAAGTTCTTGATCACATTCATTGATGAAAGCTAGCATTTAGATAATTTGACTGCCTAAAACTGAATACATAACATAATCATCTAACTACAAATAAAAGATTACGTTTCTGTGAGAAATTTGCCAACATGAGATGTGAGATCATGGAGTTGAACACACCAAATACCAACATTAGTATTAATTCCTCTAGAAAAAAAATATTCAAAGCATAGATAGTTATTTATAACTCATAAGCCAAGAGAGATATACCTTGAAGATGATTATGCAGTTACCCACTTACCCCTTCAGGTAATATAGCAAGAAAAATTTGTAGTGAAAATCACTATTTAAAGAGAAGGTTTTTTTTTGAGAGAGAACAAAATGATAAACAGCAAAAGCAAACTTTCCTCTTTTCTCATCCGCACCATATGTAGTAAATCAGATTACCCTTTCTTCCTAAACAGTGTACTAATAAAAACTCAATCAAAAAACTCGTCTCTCTCTACAAGGAATTGTGAAGAGAAACAGGGCCTCACGTACAAAACCCACCATAATTCTTCAGAAACAAGACAGCAGAGAATAAAAGGCCAAAGCCAGATGCAAAAAAATGAGCTTTTTTTTTTTTTTTTTCCTTTCTTTTTTCACTTGCATAAACGAAATAAGGGAAAATGTGAAATAACAATATTGTTAAGAGTACATGTGCTAAATAACAAGCGTTATGAAATCCTCCACAAAATAGCAAAATGTACTTCATGTAGGGGATCAATTCAAAATTTTTTTTTCAGATTTTTATGTTATTCTTGAATTGTTGGGCTGAAATTTGTTGGAGTTAGAATTTCTTTATTTATTATAATTGACTCATGTATGAATTCCAGAATTGCTCTCACTTAATTTCACTCACGAGCTCAATTCATTTATTTAACTCACTAATTTTAAGAATTGAATTCAATTCGTGAAATCGATTCAATTTTTTGAGGAATTGAATTCAAATATAGTTGAATATATTTCATTTAACAGATTTCACGAATTGTATTCAGATTGTGAAATAGAATTGAATTACTTTGATGAAATTGGTTTCAAGTATAATTGAATTATATTAAATTATTTTTTTTAAAGAATATTTCACGAATTAAATCAGCTCGTGAAACAAAATTCAATACATTTCGTGAAATTGATTTAAAATATAATTGAATTATATTAAGTTAATTTAAAAAAAAGATTATTTAATGAATTAAATCAATTTATTTAGATTGATTTCACGAATTGATTACAATTTTTGAAATAGAATTGAATTATTTTCGTGACATTGATTTCAATATAATTGAATTATATTAAAGTAATTAAAAATATTATTTCACAAATTGAATAAATTAAATTTATTTTAATTGGGTGAAGACATGTCTGAAATGCCGATAATTGAATAGGCGATGAAGCCTAATGAAATGCCTCAAGTGCCAGTTATGCCAGTTGAAAAATTCGATGTGGAATCGACTTTGTGGGTCCATTCTCAAAATCAGAAGACAAAGAATTCATATTGGTGGCGGCGGATTATCTCTAAATGGGTAGAAGCTAAGGCGACCCAGACAAATGATGCAAGAACCGTGGATGAATTCTTGAAATCCAACATGTTTAGCAAGTTTGGAATGCCTAAGGTGTTTATCGATGATCAAGGATCACATTTTTGTAATAACTTGATGAAGACTACTTGGGAGACACGTAGTTGTGCAGAGAGTAACAAATTCCTATCATCCTCAAGCAAATTGACAAGCCTAAGTGACAAATAAAGAGATAAAGAGCATTATGTAAGAGATGGTGGAACCGAGAAGGAATGCATGAAGTTCAATGCTTGATGATGCTCTTTAGGCATATCGTACAACTTACAAGACGCCTATTGGAACTTCACCATTCAAGCTCATTTTTGGGAAACATTGTCACTTGCTTGTTAAAGTAGAACATAAGGCTTATTGGACACTTCGAGCAATCAATTGGGATTATGAAGCCGCAGGTGAAGAGAGATTTAGATTCAAGGAATGAAGGTGTTAGGATTCTTGTTAGAAAAATCCTCTCTTACTTTTGATTTTTTGGTAGGTCAAAGAATATAATCCATCTTAGTCAGTTTTTCCAGTTTCTAGAGTTCTAAACTATAATCCTTGTATAGGATCAATCGAGTTGTAATAGAACTTAGACAGAAGATCAAGCAATGGAGAATGCTAGAGAACTGACTATCATCACGCCTGGCCTTAACCAAAAACTGAGTTGGAGCACTCAGTTTAAGGTCTAACCATAATGACAAGGAGAAGTCAGTATGAGAGCCTTCCCGAACTGACTAAGGAGAAGTCAGTTTAAGGGATTACCATACTGATCCGGGAAATCAGTATGAGGGTGTTACCCATACTGACTTTGGAAAGTCAGCATGAGGATCTACCATACTGATCGTGGGAAGTCAGTATGAGGGCTAAACTGTACCGACTCTTAGAAGTCAGTATAAGAAGCCTCAGTCAGACTCAGAAATTTGCAAAATGCCTAAGTCAGTCCGTGGTTATCCAAAACTGGGTTCCTCAGGCTGTAAAGGGTTGTAACTTACGAAAGAGAAGTTTTCATATCAAGACCCAACATAAAATTTCTCTCTCTTTTAGTAAGAGTTTCTGTTTATCTTTATAGCTCGTTCATTAACAGGTGACATCAGCCTAGCCGACCTTTTCCTTTCAATGGCACTCCTTTTCACCATTCCATGCAACGACTTTGCTTTTTGTGAATAATATATTAGTAAAGTTTAATAAATTTATTTGAATGTACAGTTGAGGTTAATGAATTTGTTCCATAGCTTTCCCTTTTTCAGCTTCATTCTCATTTCTTTGAATTGTCTTCTTCTTCTCCCCTGCATAAGTAGATGTTTATTTTAATTTATTGTATTTATTTATATATCATTTTATGATAAGTATACTTCATTTTTTTTATAAATAAGTTCATTAATACAGAGCTCTATTATATACAATTTTATGATGAGTAAACTTCATTTTTTTTCTATAAATAAGTTCATCAATATAGAACTGCATATTCATTATTGCTACTCTATGTTCATGAGCCTAAAATCATACGAACAAGAATCATAGTATGATAAACTATGTTATATATCATTTTATTATATGTTCTTCATTTTTATGTAAATAGGTTCATTAATACAGAACTACATATTCATTTTTACTACTCTTTGTTCATGAACCTAAGATCATATAAAACAAGAAACATAATATGATAAGTTGTTTATATAGTTACCGTTGCCGTAATTGGTTCATTCTCTTCATCATCTTCTTGTTCTTCTTCTGGATATTCTGCATTCAAATCTTTTATCACATATGATATTATGGTAGCTTCTTGAAGCGACACCTTGTATAGAAATGCTAGCATTTGCATTGGTCTCAATTAATCATGTATCATCAGGCTTTAAAGTAATAAAGAATTATGAAAAACACATAAATAATATTTATACCTCTTCAGAAGTAGTGATATCATTTTCGTCATTTTCATCTTGTCCTGGAAGTGTACGCACTTCTGTGTTTGTATTGTGAAATCATATTATTTATAAGATGAAGCTATTTTCTTTACAATATATTTGCAATATTTTTGAATATTTAAGATATTTATTTGATCTTGACGAAAAAAAATCTAAAATTCGGAGGAATAGATTCATGTATTGCATACTTTTTATCAATTGCTTGCATACTCTTCTCCAGTCTTTCCACCCAAATGGGGTTGTGTCATTCTTCACCTAGTGGTATTTGTTGACTTGACGATGATGTGCCTTTTCCTGTTGTTTCTACAGATGTGGTCGAAGGTGAAACACCTATATGGTTTTTAGATGTCTCCAGTGCAATCTTGAAGCTGACATTATCTTGAAGATCGGATAGTGCATTATTTATTAAATTAATCAATGTGGACATTGATTCAACCATTTCCTTTGTTGCTACCATGATCTTGTCAGTGTACATATTAAATTCACTCATTCTGACTCTCAATTGCTTGCTTTCTTATGGTTGTTTCTCCAAGATCAAATCTTTCATCGACATGTCCCTATCCAAATCCTCCAATTTCAATTTCACCCTTATGCCTTACTCTTATTAGTGAAGAATCTCATTCACCGATAAGTTGATCAGCTCTTTCAATATAGCGAACAAAATGTACAACCCTGTCAACATAGAAGAGTTGACATGCAAAAGTTATAAAATATTAGTAATATGATTTTTTTATAATTGAAAATTGTGGGATAAGTAATGATAATGAAATGTAAATTTACCATTAGCAACAGTGTTGGTCCAATGAAGTATATATTCTTCTTCCTCTCCCAGTTATCCTTGTGGCGTATGAGTAATTTGAGCATGTAGTAGCACCAATTGAAATTTATGACATATGATGTGTTGTGCAGATTTAACATGATTTCTACTTCATGTAACCGTGCTGCATTCTCAAAAAGACAATGTTCTACATGAACTAGAAATTGTCTTTTGAACCACCCTCCTCCATCATACTCATTTTTCATCGCATTAACATTATCAATAGGTCTGATGTTCCACTTTGGATATTCAAAATGGGATGCCCATTCATTCAGAAGTTGGTCTTCATCTTTTTTGGTTTTTCTTATAATTTTTTTACCTTTAGGAAAATCAAATATTAGACAGACATCTTAATCTTTCATATGTATCATGTTATTTTTTAGCATTATGAACTACAACTTCTTACATCGAAACTATTTAAACACCAGTATGCACGTTTTCTTGGGATTTCACCTATATGAAAACGAAAGATATTCCTTTGGTGCGTCTTTGTCTCTATTCGTGAGAAGAGACTGGACTTGATAAATTGGTGATTGTCCCGGCTAGTGATATCTGCCAGTTTATCTGAGTGGTTTGCTTCAAGCTGAAGTGGTTGTCAGTTTCCTAGTTCGTTGATTGAGTCTTTGTTTCTTCTTTTCTTCACGATGACCAAACTAATAGCTTCAATCACAAGCCTAATTTGTCTTGATCAGCTTTTACAACTTGATAAGCATTCTAAGTGGATATTACAAGTTTTCACGACTAATCTAATCTAGAGACACTTCCTAAGGTGGTTTTTATACATGTTTGACACATCAAAACATAAAAAGGTAAGGGAATTTAGAAACTAAATTCCCAATAATTTCCCTCTTTTTGATGTTGTCAAAACCACCACTAAGCTGGTAGATAAGTTAGTTTGTCGAGTTTACATAGATAATAAAGCTAATACTCAAGAACTGAAATCTTGACTTCTTAGCCTGCACTATGAATCTTCCCCTAAATTAGAGAGATATATTTTTCGATTAAAAAGATCAGGGCTAAATAAAAACTGGTTACACTTAGGAGTGTAGAACCAGTAAGTTGAGGTGAAGTATTTTGAGACAACGAGATATTGCCTGCAAAATAAGCAGAAGAGTATTTATTCCATTGATTTGTTTACTACTTTTGGAAAGTAGTAAATACAAGATTCAATGATCAATAATCTTCATCTTCTGCTGATGCCTATGAGTTTCACATCTTCCTTCCTATGAAAGCTGATGATGGGACCCTTGAAGATCTTCATCATTCATCAACCATGCCCTAACCTCACCTCCACTAGTCTCACTACTAGCTTACGACGGAACTCCTTGACAGAAAAGTCTCACCACTTATCTTCAATCATTGTGGTAACTACGAACAAGTCTCACCACTTGTATTGTAGTACCAATCATCATTCTCTCCTCTAATGACTATTAAAAAAAAGTCTTGTCACTTGTGTTCTATAGAGTCAACACCATCCTGTTGCGGATGCAATAAGCAAAGTATTTATTGGACTATCTGTAGCATCTCATGACAAGAAAATCTCACCACTTGCACTATCATGTTCTCTATCCGCAACAACATTCTTCCTCAAGAAAATAGCTGTGAAGAGTGATCAGCCATTCTTGCAGGAAAGAGCATTTCTTGACTAGAGGCAAGTGAAGAATTGGCGCTTTGAAATTGCACCTTGCCTTTGGTAATGCCTCCACAGTTCTCCTTTCTGCTAGCCTGTTCTGCTGAGGGTTCTTCGAGATGATCTTTCATGTCCTATCCCAGCTTTGGTGTATAAATCCATGAGAGGACCATTGCAAAACTCAGTCCCATTATCGAACCTTATTCTCTTCTCTTCACTGCGGCTCCTTTGTCATTTTGAACCAGCATGACAAGTTCAGGAAGCACGAGCTTCACCTCATCCTTGGTCATGAGAAGTTTAACCCAAATGTAACTCCAGTAGTCATATATGACTACTAGAGTATATTTATTGCCTTCGATGGTGGGTGGAGTCACTGGTCCGAAGAGATCCATATGCAATAGCTACAATATTCTTTTTGTGATTGTACTGAAGGGCTTGCTCTTGAAGGAAGTTTTCGTCTACTTTCCTAATTGTCATTGCCTTCATATGCCTTCCTTCTTGAAAGTGCCCTTTGGTAGTCCTGTTACCAGCTCGTGCTTCACCAAATGATTGATTCTTTTGAAATTCAAATGGCTAGCCTCTTGTGCCATAGCCAGTTTACTTCATTGGAGCTGGTTGCGACAAAGCATGAACTAGTTTGTCCACGTTTCCAACCCACTAGTCCACTTGCTTACTCACCCTAGGTTTCGTTCTCCTTTTGCACTCAGATCGGGAGTCTGGGCTGAAGGGATTTTATTGTCGTGAATTGAATCACTTAATCCATATAAGAGCAGATCGATAATTGGATATAAAAAATAATTACTATGCCTATGATTGATCCTAACATGCTCCTATTGAATATGCATAAGAAGGTTTATGCGGAATACCTGGATTGTAGAAACTGAAGAACACGATGCGCAGAGATTTGATCATTGATCATCTTTCTCGTGCAACAAGATTTATTCCTATAAGATGAAGGAATTAAATCTATAAAATTAATAATAATTAATTTCAAATTTGAGGAGATAGAAATAGAAAATGATCCGCCAGATCTGATCTTCTGATTTGTATCCCAGCTCTGATCCAAAAATATAGTGAAGATTCCCTTCGGATTCTGTGCCTATAGAGAAGCAGATTTTCCTCCTCGTTCTCAGATCTAGTCGCCTATCACAGCTCCCAAATCTTGGTCTGCTGCTTTGCAACTTATGATCTTGTGGTGTGTTGTGATCTAAGAACCTGAGGCCTATTTACAGGAAAATCTGATCTCCAGATGGACTTGAGCTTTCATGGGCCAGACCAGGGACCAGTATGCAGATAGAAAATAAGGCTTATCAATTAATTAATTCCTATATTCAAGCCAGAATCAAGATTGTCCGACCTATTTGCTACCACGTTATGAGGAACATGTTGCATAGGCTCGGTATATCCCCACATTTAAGGTTACAAATATTCATTAATTAATTTAGGCTCTGACAAACCATTTTAATAAATAACATCTTATATTCCTGAGTCAATCCACTCAACCCTTTTCACTCATGCTTGAACTTAATCAGCCTAGAGGACTTTAGCATAACGAACCTTTTGAGCTGCTCAGGGAATGTCACCATCCTATACTGGATGTGGTTACATAGTTCTAGTACCAGACAGTCATACATAAATTGCTATCATCCAAGATACAAATATACAAGCTCGACTAGAGCCTTTCATTGCATCTCAAAGTGACACACAATTTGTGTATACTTCTGTACCTTAATCTAGGCTTAAGATCTCATCAAGCCACCAAGATCAAGATTCCTTTAATGTCAGATGAAGGAATCAATCTTAACTTAGGTCCTATCGATGCGTACCCCCGCAAGCAACCAAGATAAGCTACTTATTACCGCGTATGTTGCAGCCTATACCGACAGTCTATCATGGGACTGTCTCGACTGTGATAACCATTTATATCTCGCTAGGTCAGATGATTCATACGATCTTCCATGATCTACTACACATCGTATGATCTCCCTATCAACGAGATAAGAGAATAAGAGCATTTGCGAAACATGTTTGTTAATTTAGAAAGTAGATGATCATACAACATTCATGATTTCCAGTGTATTAACCAATAAAGCTTGTACATAATATACCAATCATAATGCTTTCAGTATATAATTCCATCATGGGCACACCATGCAGCCTCCTCCTCCAGGAGTTGGAAGCTTTTAAGTTCTTCTCGAAACTCTTCAAACTTGTGGCGGAAGACCGTGATAGTCAAAGCTTGGAGATAGCTGCAGTTGTTGTGATCTTTCTTAGAGTGAAAGAGCACCAAAAGAAAAACTCAAGTTGAGAATCTTAGAGCTTCCTGTCCGGAGATAGAACACGGTAAGGTATTGAAAATAGCCTAGAACAGGGGAAATGAACTCTGAGAGTCCCTGTTCGGAGAAATGTGGTTACGATGTGGTTTGATCAGTTTGCTCTAACTCAAGCGCAAGTTTTTGTAACCATAACATTTCCTCTTAGATTGTTTTAGTTTATTTATAGACGAAGCAAGGAAAGGTTTGGTGAAAATTCGTTTAGAGACAATTCGAATTTTAAACTATCTATTGGGTCTCTGATTTGATGGATGTTGGGAATTATTTTGTAATTCTCCCTTTAGGATCAAATTTGTAATAGGTTTTGTTGAATCAAAGCCTTAGCTTTTGGTTGATCATTGCTGAATTCTAGCATAGTCTAATGTCCTGTATAGGGTGAATATTGAGTTGTAATAGAATAGGTTGCTAGAAGCACTTCCAGCAAACACCGAAGAAAACTAAAGAGAATGATTGCTAAGGCGTTAGCAATCATATGCTAGAAGAAGACTGCTAAAAGGTATCTATTCAGCAGTCGGAAGAAGATTAGCAGAATGCTGAAGGAGTCAGCATTTGCTAGCATATAGCAGATTGCTAAAAGAGATAGCAATCAGAAATCAAAGGAATCAAGTACTAAACTTTGCTGAGGCGTCAGCAGTCAAATACTAGAAAAAGCAGACTGCTAGAAAAGGCTTAGCAATCAAAAAGACTAGTAGATGGCTCTGAGATTGCTTAGCAAGGCGTAATAGCTATCAACGAATGTTATGCTCCCATTCTGACAGAAGTACACACAAAGGACAAAGCTTTCCCGAAGTAGTTCGGAAAGTACCGTACGACGCCAAATGCGACTAGAAAAGTCAAATCATTCTTGGACAAAAGATCCGTTGTGTCTAACGGACATGGAGATTCAAGTTTTGAATCTCCAAGTATAAAAGACAAGTCCAAAAGTGAGAGACTACTACTACTTCTATCACTACCGACATTCGCAAACATCCTAAGTGAGAGATTCCTTTGACAAAGCGAACAAGTGAAAAGTAGTCAGTTGAGAGCACGAGATAAAGAGTATTCAAAGCCCTCAACAACCAAGAGTGTCTTCCATTGAATATTTGACACTGCTTTTTAGAGATTCCTTAACTTCGGTTGAGAATCTTCAATCATTGGGATACCTTCCATCCTAGGAAGATCCAACAGTCATTTCTGAAAGGGATTGACTCTGACGGGCATTAGCCGCAAACCAGAAAAGTTCAGAAGCAAATTATAAAAGCTTCACGACAGCGTATGACAAGTTTCACGAAGGTTTAGCCCTTGATTTGGCCGTAGCTGTGGTCTGAGAAGAACGAAGTGATGGAGGATAGCTTTGCTGTGGCCGGTTCGAAAGTTCACCGTCTACCGCAAGTGTTTGGCGATTCCTTGTATTTCGTATACTTTCTTAGTGAAATTCTTAGCGTTTTGGCTAAGGATTGGACGTAGATCTGTTTGGGTCGAACCACTATAAATATTGTGTTCTTTTACTGTTTTATTACTTACAGCCCTAAGTTGGATTTGAAACCTAGCAGTCATACTGTTAGTGTATATCTGTGAAGAAACCTTAATCATACCTTGAGTTTAAACAATCTTTAATAACATAGTGCAAGTGACGTTTACTTATTCCGCTGCATTTCGTGTTTCTGTTTGAACACGACGACTCTGATAAATCAGGACCAACAAGTGGTATCAGAGCAGGAGGTTGAAAGACCGATTGCTTCTGAGTCGCTTTAAGACCAGATCTATCTTTTCCTTGCGCTGTTACTGTTGTATCTTGTCTGTCTAGCTCAGGAAGTTACTTAAGGCGTGAACAAAATGATGAACCACACACTTGGGAAGTATACAAAGGAAAATTTCAAGTCATGGAAGAAGCTCGCCCTTATACAACTTCAAAGCATACATCCAGAAATGGCAGATGTACTTGAGAGAGGTCCAATAAAAATTATGAAAGCTAACACTTTTGTAGGACCTGCTGCTGATGGAGAAGAAGAACCGAGACCCCAAATGGTTGTGAAGCTTTACGTAGAGTACACAACGGAGGACAAAAAGAGAGCCCAGTTGGAACATTTGGCAAATAAGCTAATCATTGACTCTCTACCACGGTTGATGGCTGATAAAGCTCTTGACTTTGACACTGCCAAAGAAATGTGGGACTATGTCTGCGAATCTTCCCAAGAAACAGACCAGATGAAGCGTAACAAGTTACAGGTAGCTGTTGACAAATATGAATCTTTCTCTATGATTGCAGGTGAATCTATACAAGCCATGGAAGAATGATTCAATACCATTATAGGAGAGCTTTGCAATCTGGGCAAAAAATATGAAAATGGGAAGATGAACAACAAGATTATTTCTAAACTACATCCAAGGGATGATTGGTTTGAAAAGATGACGAGCTTGAGTGAGAAAGACCTCAGCAACATGTCTACATCCGAGGTATTTGCTCAACTTAAAACTCACGAGTTTATCATACAACAATCGAAAAAGAATGAAGCGGCCGTGGCACAAGCTTCATCAACACTTGCTGCTAACTCTGAGGATCTAGCGTACTTCGCTAAGAAGGACTTCAACAAGTACAAGATGAAGAAGCCCTTTCATAATCAAGAGAGATCTGCTCCAGCGCCACCAACAAAGGAGGTTGTCTCAACCTCAGGTTCTCAACCTGTTGATCTGAAGATCAGTGAGCTGGAAGAGCAGATGAAGAAACTTCAGAAGTTGATGATGGAAGCTAAAGCTGAAAAAGAGGCCAAAGAAATCCAGCAACCATCATCATCTACCTGCTCAGCAGAGCGAAAGCCTAGGACGTGCTTTGAATGTGGTTCGCCAGATCACTTAAAGCATGAGTGTCCGAAAGTCAGCAAGGAAGAAAGAGAGCGTCTGAAGCAGAGATTCGAGAGACGTGCTGTTAAAGCAGTCACCAAGGCGCTGCTAACGAGGACAAAGGCTCATGATATCCCAGATAATGACGAGGAATATTACTTTTCCTCAGAAGAAAATGATGAAGAAGCCATGCTAGTCTTGATGGCCAATATTGTTGATGATCAGTTCGCTGATGCGATACTGAACAGAATGCTGAATCGGCTCTAGCAGTCGATGATAATGAGGTACTATCTACAAGCATTCCTAATTTTGCAACTATTGAAGAATCGGAGGAATTCTCTTTAGATTCTGAGGAAGACTATCTCACGAAGCTAAGTGTAGAATTCTAAAAAATGTATGAAATCAAGAATGCTATCATTGGGGAGAACACCTCACTAAAACTTGAAATTACATCTTTGACCGAGGAAGTCGAAAGACTAAGGTCTGAAAGTGAGGAATTTTCAAAACTCAAAGCTGATTACTCCAAATTGTCTGAGAAATTTCAAAATCTTGAAAATGAGAATCTTGCTTTGAAAAGCAACCCAAAGAAAATTGCATTTGTACATACACATCTAGCAAGGCAGTTCTAAATGCCATTGTTAGCCAACAGAGACATCATAATGATCGATCTTGTTTAGGGCTTGGATATTCTGAAAAAGCAACGCCTACTAAGTAGAAAATGATCTCATTCGTTTCTACTGGAACGACTGCTGCTGAAAAATTCAAGGGAAAGGACACTGCTGAATCTTCGAATGCTCAGCAGAATGCTAAGCATAGGGATTGGCACAAGCAGAATGCAACTGCTAAACCTCAGTAGAGGACACAACAAATTAATGCTGAGCAGCCTGCTAAGTGGCCACCCCCACCAGACCCAAGAAGGAATGCTGAGCAACATGTTCCTAATGCTAGGAAAGAAATTCCTTCATTCCATAAGGGAAAGCAGGTTATTCAATATCATGCTGTAAGACCTCTGTACCATTCTTACACACCACATAGGAAGAACACCTATGTGAGGCCTGAGTCCAAATTATTTCCATATTAAAGGACAAGGAAGGCTACGCACACCACAACACCTAGACCTAAGAATGCTAAGCATATCAATCAGAAGGTCGAGAAAGTAGTGAAGGGTGAGATCAAGAAGAAAACCTTGAAGATCACCAGGATGTGGGTTCCGAAAGGAACTTTGATCCATGCTAATCCTGCAGGACCCGACGCTAAACGGGTACCTAAATCAACTTGATCAATTGTGTTGCAGGAATAGGATCCGAGTGCTAAGACTTCAAGCATATCAAATGAGTGGATCCTTGATAGCGGCTGCTCCGCACATATGACGGGGAATGAGGAACTATTCTCAGATATACGAAGATTCTTTTATGGCCCCAAAGTCAAGTTCGGAGATAATAGCGAAGGGAGAGTTGTTGGAAGAGGATGTATTGAGCGTAATGGCTTAAGGATTGTCAACGTAGCTCTCGTCTCCAACCTTAAACACAACTTACTGAGCATTAGCCAACTATGCGAGAATGGGTACACTGTATCATTTGTCAATACTGGTTGTTCTATTGCTGACAATGTTATAGGAGAAGTGCAGCTAAGAGGCATCCGCAAGGGTGGCCTATACGTTGTTGATTAGCAAAGCGGTCAACAACACTCGTGCATCCTAGCATTGAACAAAGAGGAGACAACATGGTTATGGCACAAGAGGTTGAATCATCTTAATTTCAAAACCATTAACCATCTTGCCAAGAACAAACTTGTTGTAGGTCTGCCTGCTGAGACTTTCTGGAAGGAAGATGTATGCAAAGCTTGCCAACAAGGGAAGTGATATGTGCGTAAAATGACCTATTTTTCGATGTGTGTGCGTGCATGTTTGTGGCCATTTTACCCTCATATCATATGTTTTCGTTGTTCTTTTGTCTTGTTTTCGTGTTTTTGTGTTTGAAATGTTGTAGGATGTGTTTTGAGCATAAAACAACACTTTTGGATGAGTTTTGGATGGAAATCGCCCGAGTTAGGAGTCAAAGGGAAGCAGGATCGACCGAGCGGTGCAGAAAGGGTGCTGGGGCTGTTCAGAGACTTCGCTCGACCGAGACAAACTTGGCTCGGTCGAGCCAAGCCCTTCAGAGAGGTGGCTTGGTCGAGCCACCCTTGGCTCGGCCGAGCCAGAGCAGATTTTTGGAGATTTTCAGCTCTGGGCTCGCTCGGGCGAGCCAACTTTGGCTCGGGCGATTCGAGGCCCTGTTTGCTCATTATAAAAGGGGGAAAAACAGTTATTTTCAGAACTAATTCATAACTTTTCATAATTTTAAATAACCACCTCCTAAAATCTCTCTACGATTCCATTTCCATATCTTCCAAAACCTATCAAGGAGCTAAATCATCAATCCTAGGAGGAGAATTGAAGATCCAAGGGGGTAGATCAAGACCTAGCAAATCCAATTGGGGAAGATTTCATTTTCTACTTATCAATTGTAAAGGATGTATTTGATTTCAACTTTGTATTGTTACAATTGAGAGGTATGTTGCTCTAATTCAATTTGGATGTTGATTTGAACAAGGATGCATGAAGATTAGGTTTGATAATTGTTTGTTTACTTTCCTATGAGGGGTTGATTTGCACTTGAGCTTGTTCATACCTATTAGATGTAGGTAATAGCCAATCTATAGGTAGTTGATGTGAACGTTGCAGCCAATACGCGGACTGAATCGTCGTGAAAAGTGCATAATCATATAGTTTTAGTTCCAATCCATGTGCGGGGCTAGGATTGTACGGCAATAATCGACGGACGTTTTGGAGTGAGTTAGGGATTGATAACGTAGCTGTTTGAGATTTCCAATTTCATCAACGGACAATACACCGGTACAAAGGGGATTGACTAGAAAAGAGTCGGTTGCTCAACCTCATAGGAATTAAAACTTGTTTACATCAATGATTAACCTAATTGGATTAAATCTACGTTTACTTCAACATCCTATCTACCTCATTTGAGTATTTGTTTGTCTTGGTTTACCAATGTGTGGAGAGAATTTAATGATTGTTTTGAGACTTAAAATTGGTTGTAGGTTTAATTCATTACTTGTTATATGTTGTTAGCATAGGTTTAAATTGATTGCCTAGATTGATAGAAATTACTCAACGATTTTATTTTTACCTAGCTATTAGACTTTGCTATAGTATCCCGGTAATCTAGCGGGCGAAGGGAAGAAGGACCTGGATTTGACAAATTTTATTCTTGAGTAGCTAGGAGTTTAATTTGATTGAACTTTTAGCCGCATCAAGTTTTGGCGCCGTTGCCGGGGACTTCATTTAGTAGGTTGCTAGATATTGGGGGAAAAGTGAAGCCTGTAGGCTAGGTGTTTGTGTTTTTGCTTGTGTGAATAATTTGTTGTTTGTTTTTGGTATTTGTTGGCACTTTGAGTTTGTTGGACTTTTGTAGGTGTCTAACATGGAGAGACTTATTAATGTGCAAAGGCAATTGGAGGAGATGAGAGACCTCATGATGCAAAGACAAAGACCGCGAATGCCTATCCGAAACGTGTATGAGGAAATGTTTGAATGTAGTAACCAATGGCAGGAGGAGGAAAGAGCTTCTCAAACGGTAGATGTTGTTAAGGAATCTCAAGAGAGTGATTTGTGGAGGAGTCAAATAGAGCTCATGCAAGAAAAACTTAATTTGTTGAAAGATCAAGAAAAGAACATGAAGAAAAGCAAGAGATGGAGGTGAAGAAAGAAGATAAATCGTCAAAGGAAAGAGAAGCAATACTTCAAGTTGATGAGGTAAATGAGGATATCAAGGAGACGGTTCAAATCTTTGAATATATGGAGAAGGATGAGAGTGCGAGTATTGTGATGAGACCCGAGGAAATATTAGAAGATGGCAAAGAGGAGGAGGAAACCAAAGAAATCATTAGTGAAGAGATAATGGGTGTTCATCAAGAAGAGCTCGTGAAGGAAGGCACCGAGGAGACGGTGAAGAACATTGAGGGAGGTAGAATTGAGGAGCCTTCACTTGAAGAGATTCCAACAATACCGGCATTGGAACATTTCATAGAAGAGGAAAAGCCGACAATAAGCAAAGATAATGAGGATAGGTTGAAGCGGGGAATGTCAACTTGGGAAGTAGGCAAGGTTGAGGAGAGAATGGTGAGTGCATTGGATGAATGGATCAATGAATTTCTTGAAGTGGGGATTAGTTTGGAGAATGTCTTAAGGATCACTTCAAAGAAGGAGCACTCATTCATGCAATTCGAGTTCAACATCGATCCTCCTTGGAGAGATGATAGGGGTGAAAGAAAAATTGCTTTGGACAAATTGCTCCCAAGTAAATGCAGATTAAGGGAGAAAGGTGTATTAAAAACCCACAAGATTTTTGACAATGGGTGATGTGGTAAGGTCGTCTAGCTACCGACGTTAAGGAAGCGCTTGTTGGGAGGCAACCCAACCAATTTTATTGCTTTTAGTTGCTTTGATTTTGAATAAATGTCTAGTTTGTTTGGTTTTGTGTTTGTAGGAGGAACTACAAGATCGAGATGAGTGACGATGCACCGTCCACTGTTTTTGCAAACTTAGTCTCACTTGACTAAGTTTGGGGGGATGTGCCGGTAGCTGGTGCCTCGGTTTATTCTTCTCCATCTCCTATCCTTTATCTTGCAATTAGTTTAGTTGTTGGATTTTGTCCCTTTATTGGATTTGATTCGATTTGGTTGTACCTATATTGATATTCTACATTGGATGAATGCTTTGGATTATGTTTATCTTGATGATATGTATGAATATTTTCATGGGTTTGAGTTTGTTGAACATTGGTTTTGATGGTATGTTTGGTGGAGCTAGTGGAAAAATGGTTTATTTGTATAGATTTTTGGATAGTGGAATGACGGTGGAAAGAGGTTTTGGAAGTGAATGTGGTTTATGCTTGTTATTGCTTGATATTTGATGATGGATGGAATTATTAATGAGTTGGCATGATTGGATACTTCCTATTATGCATGGTTTGTGGTTTGGATTATTGGTTTGGTTTGAATGGTGGAACTATTGGATATGATCTTATCATTGTTGATATTTGGTTTGTGGATAGTTTGGTGGATATGGGAGCTTTATTGGTTTGTTTTATACTCAAGTGTTTGGTGGTGTTTGTGTTGATCTAGTAGGTACAAATAAGGTCTTGGAGAGCGGTTTGATCGTGTGTGCCAATGGGTAACGCTTTCTATTGTTCCTTCTACCAATTAGATTCATTACATTGTTTTATGGCATGTAGATAGTGGTTAGGATGTTGTGTGCTTGTGTGTGTGTGATGAACCCGAACTAGACTTGAGGTTTGAATCATGAGTTACTTGGTGAAGTTGGATGTTTATCTCAACCAATGATAGGGCGGAATCTAGTTGTCAAAGCATGTCTTAAGTTTAACTTTTGAATTGCCGAGTTTTGTGTGTGGTTAATGCATCGGACTTGACAAAAAGCTGTGAGGTTTGAGTCTTGATATTGTCATATCTATATTGTTTGTGAGTGGCAAGATTGGGAGTACGAGATCTAGAACTTGCATCCATTCTCTATCTATTGGCATGAGTGTGTAACTAGAAAATGATCTTAGGCCATCGATTCTTAGTCCTACCTTTCACACCGGGAGTATAAGGTGATTGTTATCATAATTTTGCCTTTCATATCTTTGACCCCCGTGATTGAGCTTTATTGGTGAATTTTCTTTGATATAATTAGGACCATATTTGGGGGGAAAGAGTGTATGAGGGTGAATACGGTGATGAGAGTTGGGTTGGGAATTGATTGGATTTGTATTGATGGGAAAAGTTGAGGCATGAAAGATATGAAATGAAGGATTGGTTTGAATCCGAGAAAATGTGGCACCAACGAAATTTGTGGTGTAAGTGTTTGAAAAAGAAAAAAAAGAGGGCACCGAAAAATGAATGAATGATGGTGTATTTGAAAAATGATGAAAAAGAAAAGAAAAGAGAAAAGAAAAAAAAGTGTGTTGTGAAATGAAAAAGCCTCGGGGTTTGTAGTGGTTCGAAAAGAACAAGTTTGGGGGTTTTGGGAAATTGAGAAGTTTAGTCACTTTGGCCCAAAACAACCCACCTTTTAGTTAGCCACATTACAACCTATGAAAAGACCTTTTTGATTCTAGAAACTAACTCGTTATAGTATAGTGGTGAGAATGGATGCAAGCCTATGGAAATCAAGTTCGATATCTTGTGATTGAGTGAATCTCATCGTCCCTAAACACGTGAGGGAGTGCTTTCGTTTCTTGTATCCATTTTTGATGAGCGGTTCATGTCCTTAGCATTAACCTTGTTACAAAGTTAGGTGATAATCTCGTTTTACTTGAACATGCTAAGATAATCTTGATGAGCTATGAGGTATTGCACGAGGTAGATTAACAACTTTACTTTGTTTTGATTGAGGACAATCAAAGGTTCAAGTTTGGGAGATTATGATATGTGCGTAAAATGACCTATTTTTCGATGTGTGCGCGTGCATGTTTGTGGCCATTTTATCCTCATATCATATGTTTTCGTTGTTCTTTTGTCTTGTTTTCGTGTTTGAAATGTTGTAGGATGTGTTTTGAGCATAAAACAACACTTTTGGATGAGTTTTGGATGGAAACCGCCCGAGTTAGGAGTCAAAGGGAAGCAGGATCGACCGAGCGGTGCAGAAAGGGTGCTGGGGCTGTTCAGAGACTTCGCTTGGCCGAGCCAAACTTGGCTCGGTCGAGCCAAGCCCTTCAGAGAGGTGGCTCGGTCGAGCCACCCTTGGCTCGGCCGAGCCAGAGCGGATTTTTGGAGATTTTCAGCTCTAGGCTCGCTCGGGCGAGCCAACTTTAGCTCGGGCGATCCAAGGCCCTGTTTGCTCATTATAAAAGGGGGAAAAACAGTTATTTTCAGAACTAATTCATAAATTTTCATAATTTTAAATAACCACCTCCTAAATTCTCTCTACGATTCCATTTCCTTATCTTCCAAAACCTATCAAGGAGCCAAATCATCAATCCTAGGAGGAGAATTGAAGATCCAAGGGGGTAGATCAAGACCTAGCAAATCCAATTGTGGAAGATTTCATTTTCTACTTATCAATTGTAAAGGATGTATTTGATTTCAACTTTGTATTGTTACAATTGAGAGGTATGTTGCTCTAATTCAATTTGGATGTTGATTTGAACAAGGATGCATGAAGATTAGGTTTGATAATTGTTTGTTTACTTTCCTATGAGGGGTTGATTTGCACTTGAGCTTGTTCATACCTATTAGATGTAGGTAATAGCCAATCTATAGGTAGTTGATGTGAACGTTGCAGCCAATACGCGGACGAAATCGTCGTGAAAAGTGCATAATCATATAGTTTTAGTTCCAATCCATGTGCGGGGCTAGGATTGTAGGGCAATAATCGACGGACATTTTGGAGTGAGTTAGGGATTGATAACGTAGCTGTTTGAGATTTCCAATTTCATCAACGGACAATTCACCGGTACAAAGAGGATTGACTAGAAAAGAGTCGGTTGCTCAACCTCATAGGAATTAAACTTGTTTACATCAATGATTAACCTAATTGGATTAAATCTACGTTTACTTCAACATCCTATCTACCTCATTTGAGTATTTGTTTGTCTTGGTTTACCAATGTGTGGAGAGAATTTAATGATTGTTTTGAGACTTAAAATTGGTTGTAGGTTTAATTCATTACTTGTTATATGTTGTTAGCATAGGTTTAAATTGATTGCCTAGATTGATAGAAATTACTCAACGATTTTATTTTGTTAGACTTTGCTATAGTATCCCGGTAATCTAGCAGGCGAAGGGAAGAAGGACCTGGATTTGACAAATTTTATTCTTGAGTAGGAGTTTAATTTGATTGAACTTTTAGCCGCATCAGGAAGCAGACCAAAGCCTCGTTCAAATCAAACCCAGAGAAGACTACATCAGGGAGGATCCTCGAGCTCCTGCACATGGATCTATTCGGACCAGTCACACCATCCACTGTAAGCAAGAAAGTTTATACACTTGTGGATGTTGATGACTTCTCCAGGTACACACGGGTTCGCTTGCTGAGTGTTGGTCCCGGATATCAGGGTAAACTTTGGCAGCGGAAAATACGTA
>JAPKLW010002438.1:48700-82249 GCA_026898455.1 Plectranthus barbatus
AAGCAAGTAGCTACTGGGGAAGGGAAACTTAGCCAAATTTCCCAACACTGAGGACCAAGGACGAAGTCAAGATCCTACTACCAGAGCTTGTTCTTAAAGAAAAAAATAGCAAAGAGGTCACGGTGAAGAGGATCAGATCAGATAATGGAATCGAATTTTGCAATGGAATCTTGATGGATTTTTGCTCAGAAGCCGGTGTTAATCATGAGAAGTCCGCTGCTAGGACTCCCCAGCAGAATGGGTTAGCAGAGCGAAGGAATAGGACTTTGAAAGAAGCCGTGCGGTCCATGCTCGCTGACTCTATATTGAGTGGAAAATATTGGGGAGAAGCAGTGATGACCGCATGTTACACTCAGAATAGAAGCGCGATCTATGGCAGATTCAACAAAACTCCTTATGAAGTGTACAATGGTCGTAAGCCTTCGATCACTCATCTTCGTGCTTTTGGTTTGACATGTTATATCCATAACAATGGGAAGATGAAACTTAACACTTTTTCGCCAAAATCTGATGAAGGTGTTTTCCTGGGATATGGACACCCTTCTCACAAAGGCTATCGAGTGTTAAATAAGACAACTCAACTTGTGGAAATAACATGCAATGTTATTTTTGATGAGTCTACTTTAGTGTGCAGGGTTATCAAAGATCAAAGGGATAGCAATCATGAGACCAATGATGTCCATGGTCAATCAATCTTGAACTCTTTCGAAAATATGAGTATTGATCCGACTAGGTCTATGAATGATGCTAATCTAGCAGCGACGCACTCAGCAGGTGATCAGACTGCTGACCAGACCAATGATGCTAATGATCATGCTGAGGCCACTTCACCAATTTATCTGAATGATAATTTGGATATTTTGGGAATTCTTGATGATCAAGATGATGTGGGCACTGCTGAAGATCTTGGCAAAAAAGCTGCTGAGATTTCCATTCCCGAGGTGCCTGTTGCTGAGATTCGAGCTACCGAAGTACCTGCTGGAGAGGTTCCTGTTCATGAAGACCCTGTAGCAGAAGTTCCGGTTGTTGAAGAAGTCCCAGTTAATGATGAACGAGCTGCTGAAAACCCAGATGTTGAGCACTAGGCGAATGACGAAGGAAATGTTGTAGCAGACAACCATCTAGCAGGAGGGACATATGCTGAAGTTCCAGCACCCATAAGACCTGCATGGCTACGTGCTCATCCTCTAGAAGATGTTCTTGGAGATGTCATTGATCCCATTTTGACGAGACAAGGGAATGCAATGCTAGCCTGCTACATATCTCATGAAGAACCCAAGAAAGTTGAAGAAGCTCTACTAGATCCTGATTGGGTGAATGCTATGCAAGAGGAGCTTGCTGAGTTCACACGTAATAATGTGTGGGAACTAGTAGACAAGCCAGAGCATCAAAGTGTTATAGGCACTAAGTGGGTGTTCAAGAACAAGAAGGACGAGACAGGCTTAGTAGTCAGGAATAAGGCACGTCTCGTAGCCAAAGGATATAGGCAATGTGAAGTCATAGATTATGATGAGACTTTTGCTCCAGTAGCAAGGCTGGAGGCTATCAGATTATTTCTTGCGTATGCTGCATATCACGAATTTGCTGTGATGCAAATGGATGTGAAAAGTGCGTTTCTAAATGGTGAGCTCAAGGAGGAAGTTTATGTTGAGCAACCACTAGGCTTCGAGCAGGGTAATCAAGTCTATAGGCTCAGGAAAGCTTTGTACGGCTTGAAGCAAGCACCGAGAGCGTGGTATAGAACTCTATCCAAGTTTCTGCTAGCTAATGGATTTAAGAAAGGGAGGATTGATCAGACTCTCTTTCGTATCGAAGATGGAGGAAGTATTCTGCTAGTACAAATATATGTCAACGACATAATTTTTGGATCGAAAAACCAAGATTTATGTGATAGGTTTTCCAAGCTTATGACTAGCAACTTTCAAATGAGTATGATGGGAAATATGTCATACTTTCTTGGATTGCAAGTCAGCAGTCTAGCGAAGGAATTTTTATTCACCAGAAGAAATATGCTCGTGATCTAATTGCTAAGTATTGCCCGGAGAAGACGAAAAGTCTGCGGATTCCTATAAGCACAACGTGTATAGCTGCTCTTGAGAAGGAAGGAGAAGATGTGAATCCTACTCTCAGCCTACCCTGAATCTTCCCCTAAATTAAAAGATCAGGGCTAAATAAAAACTGGTTACACTTAGGAGTGTAGAACCAGTAAGTTGAGGCGAAGTATTGTGAGAAAATAAGATATTATCTATAAAATAAGCAGAAGTATATTTATTTCATTAATTTGTTTACAACTTTTGGAAAGTAGTAAATACAAGATACAATGGTCAATAATCTTCGTCTTCTGCTGATGCTAATGGCTTTCATATCTTCCTTCCTGTGAAATCTGATGATGGGACCCTTGAATATCTTCATCATTCGTCAACCTGCCCCAACCTCGCCTCCACACTCCTCCTTTTTGCTAGCCCGTTCTGCTAAGGGGTTTCCAGAGATGATCTTGCATGTCCTATCCCAACTTTGATGAAGAAATCCATGAGAGGACCATTGCAGAACTCAGTCCCATTATCGAACCTTATTCTCTTCACTGTGACTCCTTTGTCATTTGAAACCAGCATGAAAAGTTCAGGAAGCACGAGCTTCACCTCATCCTTGGTCATGAGAATTTTAACCCAAGTGTACCACAAGTAGTCATCTATGACTACTAGAGTATATATGTTGCCTCTGACGGTGGGTGGAGTTACTGGTCCGAAGAGATCCATATGCAACATCTTCAGTAATCTTTTTGTGCTTGTACTGTGTTGTGTGTTGTAGTGTACCTACAGAACTATGCGCAAGTATACAATCCTAGAGACCAGATATCAAACCCTAGAGAGTGTAAGTTAAACCGTGCACACAGAATTACTTGCAAATAGAGTGGGTGTTTTCACTAATTCCTATTCAAAACACAAGTAAGCATAAACAATGACTCCAAATAAAACTAACACTAACAATATTTCTTTGTGCAACAAAACAATCATATAAAATCCAGGAGATTAATACAATGGTGAGAGATACACTCGGGTTGTGGAGATTATTACTATCACTATCCTATATGCTGAAGCATATGTCTCACTTTCCTCTGAGTCTTAGAACCTTCAAGAATTTTCCTAGCAAGCTTCCACTCTACTAGATCTACACCATCCTATTGTGCATCATATTCCTATGCTTTCCACAATATTCGAGTGAAGGGATTTCAGATCCAGGTTCCTCTCTAAGTTACACTATCTCATGTGCCTATGCAAATAGTGCAATTGTCTATGATTCCCTCTACCTATTTCTCCTTCTGGTCTCCATAGGTGAGATTTCTCTATTCACTTCCATGCTCAAGAGATCAATCAAATCAGAATCATATACAAACTCAGATTTTACCAAAACATAAATTCCATATATAGTCAAATTCAAGCAAATATTCCACAACCCAAGTGTGGTGTGGTTTAGTTCATACTTGCGAAATAAACAAAACAAAGCTTGAAATCATTCACCATAATTACAAACTCAAACAAAAACAAAAAATGAAGAGCTATTGGGTGATGATCTTTGGACGACTGATTGTCTTTTTTCTGCTGCAAGCTACTCTCCCCATGTGTGTTCGTGTGTTTTCCAAATTGTGTTATCCTTCCTTGATATTTTTAATCCCTTTTCATTTCCACCTTTGATTTTCCTCCTTTTCCCAAGATCCTTCCATGTGTAGACATGTCTCTTTACCCTTCAGACAATGATTCAGCTCCTTGTTTGACACATGTCTCTTCAGCAGACAAGATCTAAAAAGATGTTTGATCCTTGTCTTTTAAGTGGTCCTGGAGAGAGAATCTTCTTCATCCTAATTCTTTACGCTTCACATGCTCTAGCATGACTTCTGGCTAAAATGCGACGGGCAAGCTTCAGCATCCCAAACTTGGTCAAAACCTCACAAAATCTTGCAACAACTTATTAAAAACTAAAATGACCAAAACAAAATGCAATTAACAAAAAGATTCAAATAAGATCACAAAGGAATCCAAATGAGAACAATCTTATTCAAAACAACATCCAAACCATGTTAGAAAAGTGTAAAAGATAAATCTTTATGAGAGTTATCAACCCCCCCCCCAAAAAAAAAAAAAAAAAAAAAACTTAGGATGTTGCTTGTCCTCAAGCAACTAAAATAAGACTAAAAAATATCAAACTTACCAACAAGTGCTACACCAAACTAGTCAACTTCCACTTCAAGAGCCCTCAGCAAAGGTTCAAAAAGAAAGCATGATAAGCAGCTCTTAAGTCTATCAAGTTTCAGTTCTCTCACTTTCCCAAGTTTAACAAAATACAACCATCAAGTTTATCAATCAAAGTTCAAAAACAACAATCTTTTTCAAGATAGCTGGTGTACTTTCGAGCTTAGCCTTAACTATTCATTCAAGTCTTCATGCTCATCATTGTTACTGTTTTTATTCTACCCATTCATCTTAACTTGTTCTCCACTAATGGAATTCGTACTCCACTTAGATCAAAATGAATTTACAAGCTTCTAATGTTAGGCTAAGGCAAAAGGTGATGAAATTTGGGACAAGGTGACTCTAGTCTAGAGGCATCATCATTCTCAGTCTAACATTGGACTTATTATAACTTTTAACTACTAATTACACTCTCTACACAACATACTATTTCAACTGTTTTTGAGCAAGGAATAAATATGCCTAATAGCTCGTCCTCTCTTCTTTAAACAATGAGAGAGTGTTTTCTTTTCCTCTCACTTCTCTCTCTCTCTTTTCAGGCAACCAAAGTGCTTATTTTCTAAAAATTTCACTACAAAGGATACTACTAAGAACACTTCGAGTAGGAGTGTTACCCCCCCCCCCCAAAAAAAAATTTGAATCTAGCATTGTCCTCAATGTTATGGAAGAATCAAAGCAAGATTAAGCCTCTAGAGATAAGACGTGTATGGAAAATTAGCTAACATAAAACAGGTAAACACAAAAAACTAGGCTCAGGCTCGCCAGTAGCCCGTGTCCTGTTCTCCCTTTGCAAACACCAGGCTGCTGTGCTCTTACGTGGAAAGTAAGAACACCAAGATACTAGATTAAGTCTGCTGACTTAATCCTAGTATAATCAATGTCGCACAGTGAATCTCCTCAGACTCCATAGCAATGAATGCAATGTGTTCAATAAATGAACTACGACAACAATGTCTTCTCTCTTGAGAGCGTTTAATGCTTTTACTTTAGTTTTAGACGAGAGATAATAAATATGTTGGAGATTCAAATCAACATTTGTAATTAGATGAGCAGAGAGGCAAAGGTTTTTAAGTCTCTATTGATCCTGCTATTTATAGGTGAGACACCAGAAAATAGCCGGTAGAGACATTGGAGATGATGTCCAATCATAATCCATGCTCTTCTAAAAAGTCGCTTGGCTCTAGACTTTTTCTGCTACAATGTACTGCTTTTCAGAGCAATTTGTACTTGTGTGTCGGACGTCGAACGTTGTACGCCAGTCGCAGCTTAGTATCTGTCTGATCTTTTATCATCGACTTCTTTGGAGTTCCCTTGCGACTTGTTCGACGTCTTATCATGTACGCATTCCTTGATGTGATCTGTCTTGTTTGGAAAGTGAAAGTTCCTCTTAGCAGTTTCCGTGTGAAGACTGTATTCACAGTTTTCGTGACCTTGCTCTGCTCGTCTTTGTCTTCTTAGTCAAGACAGTTTTTGTCTGAATGTTCTCTTCTTCAAAATTGTTCCACAGTTTTGTTGACTTCCTTCTTCCGAGACTATTACAACTTGAATATCCTATACAAGGATTACATGAAGTAATAACTCTAAGTCCTAGACTTTGGTATGTAGTTTTGACACATCAAAACATCAAATTAAGGTAGGATTTCTACATCAATACCTAATAATTTCCACCTTTTTGATGTTGTCAAAACCATACCTCTAAGTCTTTATGTCGGTAAGAAGATGCAGTTGATCTGAGTTTACAATTTTTCCTGTCTACCACTACTCAGACCTGTGCCTCTTCTACACTCGACCTACTCCAAATGATCTTCCCCCTAAATGGGATAATTCTCATCAGTTGAAATTAATTTATTTAGAGCAATAGGAAGGAATCACTGATCATACTGGAACAAGTGAATTCAGCAAAAATAAGAATCAAGGAAAGAGACAATGAGTGGTTGTCTTCATACCAGCAGTTTTTCATTTTTCATATAGATATCATCGATTACAAGTACATGAACCAACTGCAGAAATGCAGAAATATATTCAAGAATCAAAACAGGGCAAAATGGAAAGAATTTATGACCTTTCTCTTTTGTCTTGATTTTACTCCTTCTCCTTTTCCTGATTCAAGGAATCTGCGTCCTTTGGTTTTCAGCGACTCATCCCTTCTCTCTTCCCCCTTTTTGACAATATCAAGAACAAAGGTCATCAGTTGTTCCACTCGAAGGTCTATTGCTTGATTCAGAGCAGTGTAGGGAAGAGAGTTAACCGCTACTGAGAGCGGGTCGGGAGACATAACTCTTTCAACTGTAGCTACTGCTCTAGAGTAATCTTGGGTTTGACTTTGAGAGGAGGTATTAGAAGCCTCTGGTGGAGGAAGAAGTTGGTGCAATTCTGTTTCTTCCCCCTCTCTTTATGCTGGGGCTGCTGCATCATGTTTGGCCTTTTCGGCAGCGGCTTCGGCCTGTAATCTCTGGTGCTCATCCGCTTCGACCTTTTGCTGACATACCAGCTCAGCAGCTTCTTGTTGTCGTTTCAGCTCAGCAGCTTCATCGTCCAATTTCTTATGGAGTGCTGCTGCTACTGTGGCTTCTTGCTGACGTCTCAACTCAGCAGCTTCTTGTTGACGTTTCGGCTCAGCAGCTTCTTCTTCCTAACGTTGGAGCTCAACTTTGATTTCCTGTTCATGAAATTGAAGTTGAGATATACGATTCATGAACATGTGCTCATTTTGTTCCAAATGTTGTCGTTGAGCATCTAACTCCTGCTGTTTGGAATCAAGGTCTTGTCGCTTGACGTCCAATTGCTCAAGAACTGAGTGATATTCATGGATCTTTCTTCTTCCCGTTTCCAATTTTTATGTTGTATCTTCAGTAAGCTCTCGGTGAGTGGCATCAAGAGTAGTTCCCCTTGAAACCAAGAGGGTTTCAATTTCATCTTCCCTTTGTGGCATATGTCCCTGAGTCTTGGTGTGCTCAGAAGTCAAGGATTCTGAGTTTGGAACTATGTCCGATGGTATGGAGGATTGACTTGTCCCTCCACACATAGCATCAAAATGCAGTCTCTTGACAATTGTAGGGTCCAATTTTTCGGGATTGATCTTCTTTTTCTTCTGTCGTCGAAGCTGGTCCGCTACTGGCTGATTGTCTTGGTGTGTAACTTCTTCAGAATGTATATCAGTTTGCACCCTTTTTCTTTTATTTCGTCTTTGTGCAGACTTTTGAGTAGAAGTTCCTACCTTCTTTGATTTCCCGGGCCCTTCAGCAGTTCAAACTGTTGGAATAGATTTTAGAGCCTCAGAGGTTTCAGCATCTATCTCCATACTGTCAACACTGTCATCTGTTGCTTCCTTTTGAGTGGTACGATAAACAGGAGCCTTAGGCAGAATAAAATCAGATGGTATAAGATCTTCTCCTTGATCTTGTATTCCTAGAATCTGCTCGAGAAGGTAGCTAACCTCCAGGCCTAAACCAACACTTGAAGAGAACTTCCCTTTGGTTGGAATATCTCTGTTTTTTTTTTTTTGCGTTTTCTAATAATGGACCAAAGATGTATGTAGCCCAATTTCCTCTGGGGCAATCATCAAGAGCCATCATGAGAGAGTACTTGGGACTACTAAGTTCAGATAAGGATCCAATCCCACAGTAAATCATTCTCAGAGCAATCTCACTGAGTAATTTAGCGCAGGGGTTCAGTTCGGATACCTTGGTGGCAGGTTTGAACTTCTCTGGTGCCCCTGGCTTTTTCCACTTTAACCAGTGAGCCTTCAAGGCATCACTGTTGTTATGAAGATAACTGGCGATATCTTCTCCATTTTTAGATAGATGTGGATGCTGGGCGATGAGATCCGGATCAACCTTTATTTGCTTCTTTTCAACCATGGTGACGAAGTATTGATTTTGTCTTTGAAGGTGGCATTTTCATAAAATTTCGCAACTCGAGGAGGGTTGAATCTCCGAGTACATGCAGTGAGAAATTTTGTTAAGTTCTCATGTAGGAGCTTTCCCGCAATCTCTTGAGCAATCGTCTCGTTGGTGGTGATTGAGAGAAAATTCTTCCAGTTTAGAATCTTCTCCTTCGCAACCTGAGATATTAGAGTCCGTCGATTGATATTTTGGAGTTTTCCGCTAACTGAAATAGTTCGTCTTGGGAGGTCTCTTCAGTGACGACAATTTGTTCTGTGTTCTCAAGGACACTGGTATACATGATTTGGATCTTCCTTTTCGTCCTGAACTGGATAGGAGGAGTGATCGATTATGAAGATCTCGGGGTGAGCCCTAGAGATATCTTGTCTAGATTGACTGGGTGTATGTGTGGAAATCAAGAAGACGACATGATGGGTTTAAGGGTTTTTGGTGATTTATTTGAATAAAACCATCGGCTGAGATTTAAACCTTTCTTTGTCGTGAACGACTAAGATTGAAGCTGATGGTGGCATCTATTCGAATCACCTAGCACGCTATGTAGCAGCGTATGGTAACACTGACGTGGCACCGGGTAATACATTGTCGTGCTGATCCGTATTTAATGTGATGTGCCGCCGATATCTTCTTGGCGATCGAAAATGCGCTTCATTATGATCAGTAGTTTTCTCTCTCTTCATTCTTTGCAGTGAGTAGCATGCCATTGTATGTAGAAGTCATCTTTAAAGATGAGAACTGAGCTGCTACTGCTGTGGCCAGTGAGAAACTGTCTTTCCATTGATCGATGCCCAAAGAAATGATTAGAATTTCCATCTATGTGAGTGACTCCGCAATAGTAGGTGTCTGACCTATTGTGGTCATTAATAAGTGATATGAAATGGTGGTTGAGTAATAAATCACTACTTCATTCCTTTTGCGTCTTGTATCAATAGGTGAATTTCCTTCAGTAGTGATGACGTGGCAACAATCTCTGATCTATGTATTTATCTCGCTATAAAAGATGCAATGATGAGGTAGTAAGTCTCACTTAGTACCCTCTTCCTTTCCTTCCTTCGAGCTTTAGCCTATCTTGAGAATGGCTAAACCATTGAATATTGTGAAGGAGATGCCCAGAATTTCCATCAAACGAAACAGGGTTTTCAATCGTAGAAAGTTGTATGTTGAGTATTGGAACCATCCTGATGATGTTTATCTTGAGACTATAAATACTCTTGAATCCAATGGCCTGGACCGCTTCCTTTCAGTCCAACCCGTTTCCTTTCATGAGGATCTACTCAGGCTGAGTGCTTATAATTCTACTATGTCTGAGGATGAAATCTTGTTCAACCTCAATGGAGTAGAATCCCTCTTGTCAGCGGACTCCTTGTCTCAAGAATTTCAGTTGCCACACCATGGAATGCCCGTGTTGCACTATAGAATATACGAAATAGCTCCGGAGTGGTCCTGTTGGTGGGACTGGAGGGGTAATGACAATGGTTTCTGTTCGACAGCACCGTGTGGATTCCTCAAGCCATAATACTTGGTGTCCTATGACATCATTAGTCAGCTAGTGCTCTACAATCCTCTTCTACAAACAAACATGTCACCACCAGTTTGGAGAGCGATGATGGCTTTCGAGGATCGAGCTGAAGTCGATTGGGCTGCTTTCATATTTGATCATCTGAAGGAGGCCATGGGGAACTTGCACACTGAGCCTATTCCATATGGTATGCAATGAGCTGGCTCCTGGAGAAGCAAATTCCTTTCCTTGTTGATGGAGTGTCAGGTTCTCGACTTGGTCCACGTGACTTTTACCCCTTCAGACCTCGCTGACAGTTGAGGTGTTCTCAGCTGCCATTTGACTCCTGCTACTTAACAATTGTTGATGTGTCCTTTTTATTTTCTGTAACTCCTAATCGTATGAACTGTGTACTAATTTTGACTTTAATGAACAGTTCCCGCTTTATCTGCTGCATCATCCAACTTTTGAACATATATGCTTTTACTGAACATTCGTACTACTCATACAATATTTATTTTGTCATTCGTTTGTTTCGATTGAGCGAATGAACACCTGTATCATCTGAGTTGGCCAGCGTAGACTGTCAGATGTTGATGTTGACTTCTCAGATTCTGAATTTGAAATCTTGAGCATTGTGCACTTTTCTGAAATGTCGTGTTTCATCTAATTCAATAGATATCCTTTCGAATCAACACACGATTTCCTTTCCATATAAATGTATGTTTGTTTCCGTAAGAATTGAGCGATCACCTAGGGCAATAATCTTCATAACTTCAATAAACAACATATCATTTTTGCATTATCGAAGATATAGTTCAGAAAGAAAATTCCTTCGGTAGAGATAGACATGACTTCTCCAAGAGATATATCCATTGAGAGAAATAAGATCTTCAAACCTTACTGCTTGGAGAGTCAACTCTTAGCAAGACCGGTGACGTTCAACTCGATAATAAGAAATCTCAAGGATGGAGGCCTTAAACAGTTTATAACTAGGGAACCGTATAGATTCTTGGAGGATACGCTGAAGACGATGGCCACCAACTGCTACATTACTGAAAATGGGGAGATCATTGCTAACATCAATGATCATCAGCTTTGCTGGTCGGTTGATTCCTTTGCGACGAGTTTCAAACTTCCTCATAGTGGTGTTCCACTCATTGATTATCTCAAGGAGGTTACATCCCCAGAATGGTCTTCTTGGCATCAATGGAGGAACTTGACTGTCAGTTTCCATCCTACTGCCTCTTCTAGGTTGGCGCCCCAATATCAGATTACTTTTGACATTATCAATCACATGATTGTCGGTAATCCTATGGAGAATCATGACTTCTCTCCACTTGTCTGGAAGGCGATGATGGTCGTTGATCATGAAGCTGAGGTTGATTGGGCTTCATTCATTTTTGACAAGGTGCGAGGTGCCTTTGAGAATGTGCCTCATACTCCAATTCCTTTTGGAATGCAACTAAGTTGGCTTCTCGAACAAGAGATCTCTTCTCTCATCACAGGGTGGCCCGGAATGAGGGAATCTGACTAGTATCCTTCCTATCGCAGTCTCCGTCCTTGAGGAAACTGTTACAATATCATAGTCTTGTGCTGTAACTTCTATGTTGTTTATGTTTATGTTGTCCTTTGACTTCATGAGTAAAATCCGAATTTCAATAGCAGTTATTGTGTAGAACAAGATGAGATTCTTATTTCCTTTTGTATCCATCTTTGATGAATAAACTCTTCTTGTCTCTGTGTCTTTGTCAGCAACTGGTAATGATAAAAACTGTAATTCACTTAATCACTGAGACGAAAAAAAAAACATTTTGACTTTGTATAACAATCAATTAACATCTCTTTCTCTCGAGATTCCATCAAACTCTAAAAGACCTAGTTTGATGCATAGCTCCTTGAAACGAGCCTCAGGCAGCGGCTTAGTGAAAATGTCCGCTAATTGGTCTTCAGTTCTGATGTATTCCACCGAGACATCTTCCTTCTCCACATGGTCTCGAATGAAATGATGACAAATATCAATATGTTTCGTCCTTGAATGTAGAACTGGATTCTTTGAGATTGAAACTGCACTGTTGCTATCAAAGTAGATAGGGAAACATTCTGTATCAATTCCATAATCCCTAAGCTGCTCCTTTATCCAAAGTATTTGAGCACAACAGCTGGCTGCTGCTACAAATTCTGCCTCTGTGGTTGATGTAGCCACCGAATGCTGTTTCTTGCTGAACCAACTAATCAGTTTATGTCCTAGAAACTGACAAGTTCCACTTGTGCTTTTTCTGTCGATTCTGCAGCCTCCAAAATTTGAATCAGAGAATCCATTCAGCATGATTCCATCAGTTTTGGGGTACCAGATACCTAGAGACTCTTTACTTTTGAGGTATCTTACAATTCTCTTTGCCGCATCCATGTGGGACTTCTTGGGATTCGCCTGGAATCTTGCACATACTCCCACCGCATAAAAAATGTCTGGTCGGCTGGTAGTTAGATACAGTAAGGATACAATTGTCTCTCTATAAGTTGTCGGGTTGACAGGTTCTTCTTCTTCATTGAGAGTGATCTGAGAACTGGTGCTCATAGGGATCCTTAGTGATTTTGTCTTCTCTGGACAAAACTTGTTGATCAGGTCTTGAGTATACTTCTTTTGACTGATGAAAATCCCTTTGTCAGACTGATCAACTTGCAAACCTAGAAAATATGTCATTTTGCCCATCATACTCATCTGAAATTTGTTCTGCATCAGCTGGGCAAACTTCTCACATAGCTTGGTATTTTTGCTTCCGAAGATGATATCGTCTACATAGATCTGAAGAAGTAGAATGTCCTCTCCATCCTTTATCTTGAATAATGTTTGATCTGTTGCACCCTTTTCAAATCCATTTTTGAGCAGAAACTGTGAGAGAGTTTCATACCATGCTCTAGGTGCTTGCTTTAATCCATATAAAGCTTTCTTTAGCTTGTAGACTTGATTTCCTTGCTCAAAACCTGGAGGGTGTCCTACATAAACTTCATCCCTTAATTCTCTATTTAAGAAGGCACTCTTCACATCCATCTGAAGAACTGTGAAGTTGTGGTAGGCTGCATACGCCAGAAATAACCTAATAGCTTTGAGTCTAGCAACTGGTGCAAATGTCTCGTCGAAGTCTATTCCTTCGCATTGTGCGTATCCTTTTGCAACCAATCTTGTCGTGTTTCAAACAATGGTACCGGTCTCATCTCTTTTATTCTTGAAGACCCATTTGGTACTAATCACAGACTGATGTGAGGGACGATCCACTAAATACCACACATTGTTGCAGGTGAACTCACTTAGTTCTTCTTGCATTGCATTTATCCAGTCTGCTGATTGAAGAGCTTTAGTGACCTTCACTGGTTCGATCTGGGATAGAAAGCAAGACATGAACGTTGTGCCTTGTGTGGTTCGAACTGGATTTCCATCATTATCAAGGATGGCTTCTTTGGGATGATCTCTTAACCAGCTAGGCTTCTTTGCTGGTGCAGCTTCAGCACTGGCAGCTGGATCTTCAGAGACTGTAGGATGTTCTTCTTGAGATTGTTCAATTTTAGGTTGTGGAACTGTTTCTCCCTTATCTTCAGAGGCTCTTTTATCTCCTTGTTCTGGAACTGCATCCTGGTCTGCTTCTGAATTCTGAGAATCACTTGGCTCATTTGCTGATCCTACTTCTTTTGCATCTTCAATGTTGACTTCCTTGGGGTCACCTTGCTATGCTTCTAGGACCACTTTATGAGCTTAAGGGGGCTTCTCTTCTCCTGAATCTTCAGGATTTGTGGTCTTTAAGGCCTCATCAATGGCGTTTGCATCATCGGCCCTCTCGACTGTTCGGAGCTCAGCCGAGGAACCTGGAGTCTCAATGATATCACTCATAGATCTAGTCCAAGGAACTGACTTATTATGATCAGGATCACTTTTAGATTCCTCATTGACATCATTGATCTCATGATTTCCTAGACTCAGTTCTTGAAGTGTCCTGCGCACTAGAGTAGCTTCATAAAAAACAACATGACATGTTATCTCCACAAGTTGGGTTGTCTTGTTAAATACTCTATATCCCTTATATGAAGGGTGTCCATATCCGAGGAACACTCCTTCATCAGCCTTAGGGCTGAAGGTTCTCAACTTAAACTTCCCATTGTGAATATAACATGGAGAACCAAAAGCACGAAGATAAGTTAAGGAAGGCTTACGACCATTGTAGATTTCGTAGGGAGTCTTGTGAAGCCACGTGTTGAATGCACTTCTGTTTTGTGTGCAGCAGGCTGTCATCAAGGCTTCTCCCCAGAATCCCTTTCCAATGTCAGTATCGGCCATCATGGTTCTCACTGCTTCTTAGAGAGTCCTATTTCTGCGCTCCGCGAGTCCATTTTTCTCAGGAGTTCTTGGTGCAGACTTCTCATGACCAATTCCTATCTCTGCGCAGAAGTCCATTAGAGGTCCATTGCAGAATTCGGTTCCATTGTCTAATCTTATCCTCTTCACCTTTAATCCTTTTTCATTCTTAAGATGATTGATCAGTTCGGGTAGATGAATTTTGACCTCATCCTTGGATTTGAGCAGCACCACCCATGTATATCTTGAGTAGTCATCAACAACTACTATCCCCGACTGGTCCAAACAGATCCATATGAAGCAGTTCTAGAATCTTCTCTGTGCTCGCTGTAACTGGCCTGATCTTGAATGAGGCTTTCGTCTATTTCCCAAACTGACAGGCTTTGCATACTCCTTCTTTCTGAAAATTTTTGTCTGGAAGTCCTTCAACTAGTTTATGCTTCGCCAGATGTCGGATCGAGTTGAAGTTCGGATGGCTAAGTCTCTTGTGCCATAACCAGTTTAAGGCTTCTGAGGAATTGATTACTATGAGGCATGTCCCTCTTACTCCACTAGACCAATCTACATTATAAAGGCCTCCTCTTCTGATTCCTCTAATTATTATCCTGCGTGACTCTTTGTCTATTGTTTGACATTCTGACTTTTCAAATCTGACAATGTAGCCACTTTCACTCAGTTGACTTATACTGAGGAGATTGTGTTTCAGATTAGTGACTAAGGATACGTTTTGAATGATTATTCCATTGTGCTCCACATATCCTATTCCAATCACTTGACCCGTGGCCTTGTTTCCGAAGTTGACTGTTACTCCTTCATACATTTCCAGATCTTTAATCAATCCTTTTTCTCCCGTCATGTGAGCCAAACACCCACTGTCTAATATCCAGGTTCTTGACTTCTTCAGCGGATTCCTACTCTGCAATACAGAAGAAATTATTTAGGTCCCCGTATCCTTTCGGGTCTTACAGGGTTTGTCATGTGAACCCAACCTTTTGGTATCCACACTTGTTTCACTCTCACAGTCTGTGAAACTAAATCAGCTTTCTGATTATTATTAGCCTATCTTCTAAAGAGTTGTGTGCTGTGTGGATGCATGCTATTTGGAGTTGTGATCTGTGAACTCTTTGTGAAGTGATTATTGTGAAAAGGGTTTTGAGAAACATTTCTTGGTTGTGTAGCCGTCACAGTCTTTTGAGTATAGAATTGATTAGACTCTGGCCTCGAATAGGTGTTCCCCCTATTTGGATGATAAGTATGATGAGCAGTAGCTCTATCATAGCTTCTCGGATTAAACTTCAATTGTCGAACAGACTTCCTTCTAACATGTGCATGTTGCTTAGTCATTCTTGTTGGTAGAACTGGAATCCTTGCATTGGGAACATTTTGGTTATCCAGTTTTGAGGGAAGGTCAGTTTTCCTTACGACAGTTTGCTTATCCAGTTTTCTAACTGTGTTCACATTCTGTCGAGATGCCAGTTCAGTTGTGGACCAGGAATTGGTCTTAACATTCTGATAAACTGGTTTCTTGGAAATTTCCTTTCCCTTTTCCAACAGATTACTTGAACTGAGTTTCACTTTGACAAAGCCTAAATGGGTATTCTCAGTTCCTAAGTTGGGATTAAGATCGTTCAAGACTTTCTCTTCCTCATGATATTCCATATATTCAAGTCCGAATTTATCGAATGAAGGTCTTTGAACATTCAGAATCTCACTCAATGTTTTTGAGCTTCTTTTAAAAGAACAGTTACATTCATCATGCTCAAGTTTCTTTAGAGAATCATGTTCTTTTGTCACATTTTCAAAATCTTTAAACATTTTGACGTGCTCTTCTCTTATATAATTTAATTCTACACTAAGCAACTTATTTCTTTCTAATTCATCTGTCAAAACTAAAATTTTCGATTTTAGAAAAGCATTTTCACTAATTAGTGTGTTCTTAATTTCATGAAAATCTTCAAATTCTTTAATAATTTTCTCAAGTGTGATATCTTCTGAACTAGAGTAAAATGTTTCAGAATTTGTATCAAAGCATAAGGAAACACTAGGTGTGGGCAGATTAGTTGTTACCAAGATTTCGCGATTTGAAGCATTTTCTTCTTCATCAGTAACATCCCCATCTATGGCTGCCATGAAAGCAAGAAATGCTTCATCGTCCTTCTCATCTTTAGACGTGTAGTACCATCGTCATGGTCTGGTACGTCTGGCACTTCTGTTCTGGTGAGCATTGCTTGGGCAACAGCTCTGGATGCTTTCTTTTCGAACAGTTTCTTCAATCTGTCTCTCTCCTCCTGAGAGACTTGAGGGCATTCATACTTCAGGTGATCAGGGGATTTTCACTCGTAGCACGTACGTGGCTCTCTCTTGATGAACTTTTGCTCACTTGACTGAGCTTCCTTCTCCTTGCCTTTTGCCTTCTCAAGAAGTGCAGTCTGGTTCTTTAACTGCTACTCCAGTTTGGCAACCGACAGTTCAGTTTCTGTCTTTTCAACTGTGTTGGAGGTAGTTGGTGAGGATTGATAGGCAGTTTTCTCGAAGTAAACTGGCTTTATTGAACGCCTTTGGAAGTCTCTTTTTATGAAAAATGCTACATCACCATCAGCTGCTGAACTTGGAGTTCGAACATCTTCATTTCTGTTCACCATCTGGATGTCCCATTCATGGGCTTGAAGTTCATCGAACAGTTGTTTGGTGGACAGTTTTGAGAGATCCATAGCCTTCAGGCTGGTGGTTTTAACAAACCAGTCTTCCTTTGGCAGTCTTGAAAGGATCTTAGCATTCATGTCTGCCACTTTTTCTTCTCTTCCGAAGTTCTTCATCTCACTGACGATGGTATTAAATCTTGCCTCCTTCGATTTGATTGATTCGTCGGGTAGCATCTGAAATGATTCATATTTTTCCACGGCCATTTGCTTCTTATTGCGCTTCATTGTTTCTGTTTCTTTAGTGAGATCGTTGATCCAATCCCACAGTTCCTTGGTAGATTTCTTCTCTACAGCTAAGTCTCGAAGGGAATCTGGAAGGGATTTTATGATCATCTCCTGTGCGATAAAATCGATCTGGTGACGTTTCTTGTCCTCAAATGTCCATTCCTCCTTTGGCTTGTCTATGTATTCGACACCGCCTGGCTTATCTGCTGTCGCAAGGATGACTTTGGGCACCTGAATCTTCAGAGGTCCGTTATCCAGAACTTCATCCATCTCTGGATGTTGAGCTCTTAGTTGAATGAGAAACTTCTTCTTCCATACTTCAAATCTCTCTGGATTGTACTTGGGAAGACTAGGATGAGTTATCATTTTCTAAGAGTAATCTGCTCGCTAAAACACACTAAATAAATAGTTAGAGTGTAAGGACGTACGAAACGGTCTTAAGCGACCTAAAATAGGACAGTCTAGAAAGACCGACCTGCGCTGATACCATTTGTAGGTCCCAAATTAGAGTACAAATAATGTGCAGCAGAAGTAGTTAATTAACTAAATAAACTCAAAGCACATACCATTCAGTTTCTATTGCAGTTTGTGGTTAACAGTTTTTAGAAACACGGTTTAATTTTAGCCAGCAGATTAGAATAACAGTTTTACAAGTTTAAACAGTAGACAGTTTATACGCTTCAACACTTACGCAGTAAGTATTGAAGGTTTCAAGATATCTTAGAAAACTGTAAAGTGCGAAATTTAAATAAAACTGTAAACAACACAGGATATTATAGTGGTTCGGAGCCTTAAGTCCTACGTCCACTCTTGGGATATCAGATCCGGTAATTCACTAAGTTATGAAGATACAATCCTCACGATCTATAGCGAGTTGCTGTAGAAACCTCTGTCCACAGCAAAATGGATCACTCGCCCAAGCAGTTGTACTTCACTCCTTCTTCAGTCCGTCGAAAGCTCTGCGTCTTCTCTATGGACCGGCTCGAAGTTGGACTGAGGACATACATCCCTTTTCCTTCTTCGGTGGGTTGGATGATTATGTTCTTCCCAGAACGTCGACTGATCGGCAGTAGCCCGTGATAATTTGTTCTCCTTTTGCAATGACCAGGCTGTTGTGTTCTTACATGGAAAGTTAGAACACCAAGATACTAGATTAAGTCTGCTGACTTAATCCTAGTATAATCAACGTCGCACAGTGAATCTCCTCAGATTCCATAGCAATGAATGTAATGTGTTCAATAAATGAACTACGGCAACAATGTCTTCTCTCTTGAGAGCGTTTAATGCTTTTACTTCAGTTTCAGACAAGAAATAATAAATATGTTGGAGATTCAAATCAACGTTTGTAATTAGATGAGCAGAGAGGTAAAGGTTTTTAAGTCTTTGTTGATCTTGCTATTTATAGGTGAGACACCAGAAAATAGCCGGTAGAGACATAGGTGTTAGGAAAATATTCCTAGATTTATGTTGTAAATCCCTCTTTAGGATCAAATTGTAAAAGTTTTGTTGAATCAAAGCTTAGTTAGTTTGGTTGATCATCACTGAATTCTAGATAGTCTAGCAACTCTATGTAAAGTCCTGTTTGGGAAAAATCTCGAGTTGTAATAGATTAGAAGTGCTTGCGGAATACTGCTGAAGGATTCAACAGTTGAAACGAAGACTTTGGAATTCTGGATGCTAGGAACGTTCTCAGCAGTCAAGTCGATTGCTAGAGAAGTCAGCAGACAGAAATGACTGCTAAGGGGTTAGCGGTCAAGTGCTGAAAATAAACGACTGCTAAGGAGATAGCGGACTAGTGCTAAGAAGAATGATTGCTAAAGTACTAGGAGTATTTGTCCAGCAGTCAGCAGTAAAGAAATAGCGGAATGCTGAAGGAGTCAGCATTCACAATTTGCTCAGGAGATTGCTAGAAGCTATAGCAATCAGGAAGCAAGATATCAAGTGATAGCAGAATGCTGAAGGAGTCAGCATTCGCTAGTACTTAGTAGATTGCTAGGAGAGCTCAGCAATCAAAAGGCTCAGCATAATGCTCCCATCATTCTCCGATAGAAAGCTAAGCAAGGAGACATTCAACAAATACTTGCTAATACTACCGTTCTGACAGAAGGTACAACCAAAGGACGAATAACCTTCCTGAAGTAGGTAAAAAGGCACTGTACACGCCGGAAAGGACGATAAAGCAAGTAGCTCTTTTGGACAAGGAGGATCGTTGTGTCTAACGGGTCAGGAACACAAAGCTTGCCAAGATGAACCATACTTTTTCAAAGTATGACAAGGAGAAGTTCAACTCATGGCAGAAGATGGCCACCATCCAGCTCCAAAGTATACATCCAGAGATGGTGGACGTTCTTTCTAAGGGGCCTATAAAGATCATGAAGACTAATATTTTTGTAGGTCCGGTTGCTGAGGGGCAACCAAGACCACCTCCGATGGTCGAGGACAAGAAGAGAGACCAACTAGAATATCTAGCAAAGAAGCTTATACTTAACTGTTTGCCTCCGTTGATGGAAGACAAGGCTCTAGACTTTGATACAACTAAGGAGATGTGGGACTATGTCTGTGCATCTTCCCAGGAGACCGAGCAAATGAAACAAAACAAACTCCAGGTAGCTGTTGATAAGTAGGAATCTTTCTCTATGATTGTAGGTGAATCCATTCAAGCGATGGAAGAAAGATTCAACACTATCGTTGGAGAGCTCCGGAACTTGGAAAATACATATGATAATGGGGAAATGAACAACAAGATCATCTCAAAACTCTTTCCAAGGAGTGATTGATTTGTGAAGATGACAAGTCTGAGCGAAAAAGACCTCAACAAAATGTCCACATCTGAGGTATTTGCTCAACTTAAAGCTCATGAATTTATAATACAGAAATCAAAGAAGAACGAAGCAGCTTCTGCTCAAACTTCGACATCAAATGTTGTACCCGTGGAGGACTTAGCATATTTTGCTAAGAAAGATGCTGGAAAGTGGAAGCCGAGGAAACCCTTCCACAACAATGAGAGATCTGCTCCAGCTTCACGAGCAAAGGAGTTTGTCTCAACCTCAAACTCACAGAATGTAGATCTCAAGATCAGTGAGCTCGAAGAGCAGATGAAAAAGCTTCAAAAGCTTATGCTGGAAGCTAAAGCAGAGAAGGAAGCCAAAGAGGCCAAACTCTCATCCTCCTCCAGATCAGCAGAAAGAAAGCCTAGGACGTGCTTCGAATGTAATTCCCCAGATCATCTAAAGCACGAGTGCCCTAAGGAGGAGGAGAGAGAGCGCCTCAAGAAAAGGTTAGAGAGAAGAGCTGTCAAAGCAGTCACCTGAGCACTGCTTACCAGGATAGAGGTGTCTGACATCCCTGACAATGATGAGGAGTACTATTCATTAGAAGAAGATGATGAGGAGGCCATGCTGGTCTTGATGGCAGATATCATTGATGATCAGGATGCTGAAGCTGAGCAAAATGCTGAGTCGGCTCTAGCAGTCGATGCTCAGGAAGTACATTCTATTAGCATTCCTAGTTCAGCAATCCTACATGAATCAGAGGATTCTTTTTTAGATTCTGAGGACGATTATCTCACTAAGCTTTCAGTAGAGTTCTCAAAGATGTACTCTATAAAAAATGCTATTGTGGGAGAGAATACCTCACTGAAAAACAAAGTTACATCCTTGACCGAGGAAGTCAAAAGACTAAGGTCTGATAGTGAGTAACTTTTGAAACTCAAGGCTGATTACTCTAAGCTTGCTGAAAATTTTAAAATTATTGAAAAAGAGAATCTAGCTTTGAAGAGTAAACCTAAGGAGTATTGCATTTGTGCTTACACATCCAGCAAGGCAGTTTTAAGTGCCATTGTGAGCCAACAAAGAAAACATTCTGATAAATCAGGATTGGGTCTTGGTTGTGTTGAAGCCGTAGAAAAATCCTCTAATGAAGTTTCGAGTAAGAATGCTGAATTTTCGAAGCAGAAAAAGATTTTATTCGTTTCTGCTGGAAAAGTCGATGTTGAAAAGGGTAAAGGAAAGACAATTGCTGAGTCGTCAACTGCTAAGCAGAAAGATTGGCAAAGTAAGCTTACATCTTCTGGATCTCACCAGAGTACCCAGAGAATGCCTGCTAGGCATGCTTCTGCTAGATCTCAGCAGAGTACGCAGAGGATGTCTGCTAAGCATGCATCTGTTGGATCTCAGCAGAGTACCCTGATGATGTCTGCTAGGCCACACTCAGTAGTGTCAAGGATAAATGCTGAGCATTGTGCATCCAAACATATCCTACTTTTAATAGGCGCAAGCAGGTTGCATATCATACTTTAAGACAAAGTACCCTAAGTACACACCACATAGGAGGAACACCTATGTGAGGCCTAAGTCCAACCATTTTCCTTTCCTAAGGACTCGGAAGGCTAAGCACACTACTCAACCTTGTTCTAATTATGCGAAATTTGCTTACCCAACAAAGGTCGAGAAAGTTGCTAAGAGTGATATCAAGAAGAAAATCTTGAAGATCACCAAGATGTGGGTTCCAAAATGGACCATGATCCACGCTAATCCTGCAGGACCCGATGCTAAGCGGGTACCTAAACAAAACTGTTGATTTTGCAGGAACAGGATCCAAGAGCTAAGACATCAGGAATGTCAAATGAATGGATCCTAGATAGTGGCTGCTCAGGCCACATGACGGGGCGAGAAGAATTATTCTCAGAACTTCAAAGAATCTATGGCCCCATAGTCATGTTTGGCGATAACAGCAAAGGTCGAGTGATTGGACGAGCATGCATTGAGCAAGATGGAATTAGAATCACAACGTTGCTCTCGTCTCTAACCTCAAACACAACCTACTGAGCATTAGCGAACTATGCGAGAATGGGTATAATGTATATTTCATTAACAATGGATGTGAGATTGTTGACAGTGCTACAGGTGAAGTGAAGCTCAGAGGCATCCGCAAGGGTGGCATATATACTGTTGATTGGCAAAGCGGCCAACAACACTCATGTTTCATAGCATTCAACAAGGAAGAGACAAATTGGCTATGGCATAAGAGGTTAACTCATCTGAACTACCTAGCCAAGCATCAACTTGTTGTAGGATTGCCTGAGGCGACCTACAGAAAGGAAGGCGTGTGCAAAGCTTGCCAGCAAGGGAAGCAGACAAAGGCATCCTTCAAGACAAACCCGGAGAAGGCCACATCTGAAAGAGTCCTTGAGCTGTTGCACATGGATTTATTTGGCCCGGTCACTCCAGCCACTGTAAGTAAAAAGGTTTATACACTTGTGGTTGTTGATGACTTTTACAGGTATACGTGGGTCAGACTACTAATGACCAAGGATGAAGTAAAGCTCATCCTACCAGAGCTGATCCTCAAGGAGCAAAATAGCAAAGAGGTCACCGTTAAGAGAATTAGATCAGACAACGGGACTGAATTTTGCAATGGGATTCTAATGGATTTTTGCACCGAAGCTGGAATCGGGCATGAGAAATCCACTGCTAGGACTCCCCAGCAGAATGGTCTAGCAGAAAGAAGGAATAGGACCTTGAAGGAAGCAGTGCGGTCGATGCTAGCCGACTCTAGTTTGAGTGGAAAGTATTGGGGCGAAGCAGTCATGACTGCCTGCTACACTCAGAATAGGAGTGCAATCAATGGAAGATTTAACAAAACTCCTTATGAAGTGTACAACGGTCGTAAGCCTTCTCTGACTCATCTTCGTGCTTTTGGTTCGACATGTTATTTTCATAACAATGGGAAGTTGAAACTTAACACTTTTTCTCCTAAGTCTGATGAAGGTTTGTTCCTTGGATATGGACATCCTTCTCACAAAGGCTATAGAGTGTTAAAAAAGACAACTCAAGTTGTGGAGATAACATGCAATGTTATTTTTGATGAGTTTACCCTAGTGCACAGGATTATTAGAGAGAAAAATGATGCAAATCATGAGGATAATGATGTTCATGATCAATCTATCTTGAATTCTTTCGAAAATCCGACTAAGTCAATGAATGATTGCAATCTAACTCAGGCGCATTCAGCAGGTAACCAAACTGCTGACCCAACCGATGATGCTAATGATCATGCTGAGGCCACCAACCAAATTTATCGTAATGATAATTTGGAGATTCTGGAATCGCTCGAAGAAGAAGATGAAGAAATCCCAGATCAAGGACGAGTTGCTGATGGAAGATTAGGCGTTGCTGAGGAGATCGCCAAGGAAGATGCTGAGATCCCAGTTGCTGAGATTCCAGATGCTGAGATCCGGAATGCTGAAGTCCAGAATGTTGAGATTCCTCATGTTGTTGAGATTCCGAATGCTGAGGAGAATGTTCCAGCAGAGATCAATTCAGCAGGCGATGCTAGCAATGCAACCCCAGCAACCAGCAATCCAAGACCGAGATGGCTACGGGATCACCCCTTAGATGCTGTCATTGATGACGTCAATGATCCAATCAATACGCGGCAAGGAAATGCGATGCTAGCGTTTTATATATCGCATGAAGAGCCTACGAAGGTTGAAGATGCTCTACAATCTCCAGATTGGGTGAATGCTATGCAGGAAGAGCTAGCTGAGTTCACGCGCAATCATGACTGGGATCTTGTAGACACACCCGAGCATCAAAGCGTTATTGGAACGAAATGGGTTTTCAAGAACAAGAAGGATGAATTAGGAACGGTCATCCGAAATAAAATGCGTCTAGTAGCCAAAGGATACAGGCAGCACGAGGGAATAGACTATGATGAAACGTTTGCTCCAATAGCCCGACTGGAAGCAATAAGGTTGTTTCTCGCATATGCTGCCCATAATGAGTTTTCAGTCCTGCAGATGGACGTAAAAATTGTCTTTCTTAATGTGAGCTCAAAGAAGAAGTGTATGTTGAGCAACCACCAGGCTTCGAACAAGGAAACCAAGTTCATAGGCTCAAGAAAGCCTTATATGGTTTGAAGCAGGCACCGAGGGCGTGGTATGGAACTTTGTCTAAGTTCTTGCTGGACAATGGTTTCAAGAAAGGGAGGATCGATCAGACTCTCTTTCACATCAAGGATGAAGGAAGTATCTTACTTGTGCAGATATATGTCGATGACATTATCTTTGGCTCTAAGAATCTAGTGCTATGTGAGAAGTTCTCAGAGCTAATGCAAAGTAATTTCCAGATGAGCATGATGGGGAAGATGTCTTATTTTCTGGGACTACAAGTTCAGCAATCGAGTGAAGGGATCTTTATTCATCAAAGGAAGTAGACAAGAGATCTCATTGCTAAGTATAGTCCAGAAAAGACAAAAAGCCTAAGGATTCCCATAAGCACGAGCTGTCAGATTTCTCTTGATGAAGGAGGAGAAACTGTGAATCCTACTCTTTACAGAGGCATTATCGGATCCTTGCTTTATCTCACTCCTATGCCGTAGGAGTCTGCGCGAGATATCAAGCAAATCCAAAGAAGTCGCATTTGGATGTTGCTAAGTGGATTATCTGATACCTCAAGTGCACCGAAGGTCTAGGAATTTGATACCCAAGGTCTGATGGGCTAGTATCTAGAGGTTATTCTAACTCAGACTTTGGAGGGTGCAAGATTGATCGAAAGAGCACGAGTGACACCTGCCAATTTCTTGGACATAAGCTAATAAGTTGGTTTAGCAAGAAATAGCACTCTGTGGCGATGTCTACAACTGAAGCAGAATATGTAGCAGCCGCGAGTTGTTGTTCGCATGTGTTGTGGATTCGGCAGCAACTTCAAGATTATGACATTCCTCCAGAATGTGTGCCGATCTACTGTGAGAACAACAGTGCTAGGTGCATTACAAAGAATCTTCTTCATCATTCCAGGACGAAGCATATTGGCATCCAACATCACTTCATTCGAGATCATCAGGAGAAGAATGATATCGATGTTCAATACATATGCACCGAAGATCAGCTTGCTGATATATTCACCAAGCCGTTAGCTGAGGCCAGATTTAAAGAGTTATGTCTGAAGTTAGGCCTCGTGGAGTTAGAAAAGGATGGGGATGAATGAGTTCAAACTCTCATTCTTTCTGGATTTCTTGGATTTTCGGAGAAGATTGAAAGTGCTGAATTATTGTTGCTGAGATATGGTTGCTAAGAAAATGGTTGCTGAGTCCAAGCTCTCAGTAGAACCTAAGGAGTTTGATATTACACTATGTAATATGCAACAAGTGAATTCCTAAGGAGTGAAATATTATAACACGTGGAATAGACGTTTGCTAGAGAGTGATTGTTGGGTCCAAGCTCTCAGCATTTCGTCAGAATGCTATGTTATTATACTCAACAAGTAGTGTTAGCAATCAACACTTTGGATGCTAGAATATATGGATGCTAGGATTTGAATGCTGAGTACAAGCTCTCAGCAGATTATTCGTTTGCTAAGGAACCCAATGCTAGCAGATTGCTGAGCCCAAGCTCTCAGCAATCTCAGAAAGTCAAAGCGCGAACTTTTTGAATTTCAAATCCACTAAGTGTATGTGACACTATGCAATTAATGCTAGCAACTGACTGCGACAAACCAAGAGTCGACACGTCAAAAGCACTCGAGCATTTTGGGGCGTGGGACACTATACGAAGAGTCTCGAGTCTCCTGAACCGTCGATTAGATCTGAAGCAGTGCTACCCCAACCGTTAGATCCAGCACTCAGAAGGTATTTAAATCATACTTCGTCAAATTTGCAAACCTTCTGAACGTTGAGTCTTTGAATCCCTAGATTTCTAAGCTTCCAAACTCTCTAAAAAATTCCCAAACTCTCAAAATTCCTTTGAATTTCTCAAGAATGTCTTCCAATCCTAAATCTTCCTCTTCTACCCAAAATACTACTCCCCCAGAAATTCCACCTAAGTTAAATCTACGTCCTATCGATGGCACGCCTCTACATGAAAGGCATGCACCGGGTTTTACAATGATTTTGAAGAAGGAGGATATCGATGATTCAATTCCATACGCTCGCCTAGTTACTCTTTCCAGGAAGAAGGTGCAGTCTGGGCTCTCCAATGCTCATAAAAGAGCGGCCCAGATCATGAAGGACAAAATCCTATACACTCTTCTTGTTGCTGTACATTTTCCATATTGGGTAATGAATATACATTGGCTAAGGAGGAGGTAGTTCAATATTTGTCGGCTGAACCTATGAGGTTTCACCCCCATATGGTTTCTGAATTTTTTTCCAAGGCAGTCATAGCAGATGATCACAAGTCATTTACGACCTCTGTTTTTGGGACATTGATTATTGTGACTGTTGAGGTTCTTGCCAAGACGTTCGGACTTTGCAACTCAGGCGAACGCATCGCCACCTAGAAAGTTATAAATATAGATGAAATGAAGGCCGAATGGGAACAATGGAAGAAGCCCAAAGTGATAGAGGACGCGAAGCATCCATGGAAGGTTGCAACGCCTACAAATCAGTTCAAGGAGGATTTCAGACTCCTCGTTGATTTGGTCTTTAAAATGTTCCAATGCGACGCGGGGTCGTATTCGAAACTATCTGCAAAGAAATACGCCGTGTTGATGGCATTAGTAGATGGAGCTGAAGGAAATTGGGCACAGTTCTTTTTTGAGCGATGGCTGGACCACGCAAAGAAAAATGTGAAGATCAAGCAGGAAGGGATCTTCACATCCAATGTGAATTTTGGGTTGAAGATAAGTAAGTTTATTGAGACTATTTTTCAGAAGGACGAGCTTGACAGAGGTGAGTCGTTGCTCCCTACAGACTTCATCCCTCTAACGAAGAAGACGCCGACCCCTGCCGTTATGTCCCGCCCACTCATACTGAAGGGGAAATCCAATGTTGACCCCAACATTCCTACCTCTCCTGATGACGTTCATCCAGCAGAGTTGGCAGTCCAATGGTTGGAACATGCAATCCCCATGACTGCTGAGGAGATTGTTGCTGCTAAGAAGGCCGCGGAGATGGAGAAATGTTTTCAGGATCTCGCTGAGATCAAGAAGCTTGGAGATCTGCCTGCAGAGCAGATAGAAGAAATTCTTGCTAAGAAGAAAGAAGAGTGACCTGCTCAGATTTTGGGTCAGCTTGCAGCTGCGATACCCAAAAGGAAGAGGAAAGACGCTGCTTCTCTTGAAAAGAAGAGGACACGAAGAAGGCTTGTCAAAACCATCGAGAAAGAAGCCGCTCAGAAAGAAGCTTCTGTGAAAGCAGCATCTGATAAGCCCTCATCTGCAACTCCTGCTGCTGAGGAACAAGGAAACGTAAGTCCACTTTCTGCTAAACCTCTATCTAAAATATTGAAAGCTATAGGGGAGAGGAACATGAAGAGGAAGTTGAACCAGCAGCGAAGAAGGATGTTGACGCGCAAGCAGCAAAGGAAGTTGCTGAGTTGCTTGAGCATGCTGCTGAGGAGGCTACCAGGCTAGCAGCAGAGCATGAGGCTCAGGAAGCTGCTAAGCGCAAAGGGAATCAAGCAGTTCAGGTTCCCATCACCACCCCTCTGCCCGAGCATGATGCTCTGTCCGACAAGGACTTGAATACGCTGTTGGTGGCAAGAGTTTTTGATGCTCCTGCACGTCCAGAAGGCCAAAGCGGAGTTCTTATTCGGGAGCCTGCTGCTCAACCTGCTCAGAATGTGGATGTTGGAACATCCAGATCAGGACAAATTGTTGAGCAAGGTGCTAGCGTTGCTGAAGGCGGTGCTGAAGTTTCGAATGCTGCGGATAGGCTCAGCAATGATGGCGCTGAGGATCAGAATGCTGAGCAAGTTGCTAGCATTTTGCAGACTGCTGAGGAGAGGTCGAATGCTGAAGCAAGGCCTAGCACTACAATTCCATCATCTGCTGAGGCAAGGCAAGAGGAAGAAAACGATGAAGGATTTTTAACCTCTTGTTATTCGGATTCTGATTCCAACGGCAAATTTGAAGATGTCTACGATGCAAGATTTCTATGGAAGATTTCGACCGGCACTAATGAAGAGCTCAGAGTTCCTATCAAAGGACTACCAGGACGTAGATTCAAGATAAGACGTATAGCGCAATGGTGTGCACCTGTTTTTCTTGAGGAAGAGGTAAACAATGATCTTTTTCCTATGATCTCTGAGATAGAAGAATTTGTTTTTGCGAAGATTGAGCAAGATATTGCAAATATCTTCTACGAGAAGTTGGATGAGAACACCCCGAAAGGGAAGGTGCTGAGCAAAGAGTTTAGTCGTTGGAAATTTTTGATTATGTCTTGCACCAACTCTGTTTTGAGGAGAGAATGTTGGTCATCATCACCAAGGGGCTTAATTTCTGGAGAAAGGAAGAGAAATGGGCAAATGATTGGATTGATCAAGTGCCCGACACTAAACAATTCTTGGATAAGCAAGTCCTTGCTAGGCTTCAGGCTATTCGCGCCCATCGGTTGTTCTCTACTTCTCAATCTTTGCCAAGGTCAAGCTTTGCTCCAGTAGGTTATTCGGATGCTAAGATTGAGCTTTCCAAACGCCAGGCTAAAGCAGTTGCTGAGTACCGAAGGCGTCAAGCAGAGTATGAATCTCGGAAGAAGGAGAGACTGCTGGCCAGGATGGCTGCTGCAAGAGAGCAAGAAGAGTGAGAAAAGAACCAGAGCCATGAGCTAACCAGAGCGGAGAACATGCTTGTACTCTTTTTGGAAGATAACATCCTGGAAGTGGCCAGAGTTGCGCGCGCTACTGAGCTAGACGAAGCTAAAGCTGCTAAGCTTGCTAAGGCCATGGAGGAGGTCTGGAACTTAGAGGAGGCCGAGCAACTAGCAGATGTAGCTCAGTACTTGGAGGCCAATGCCGATGAAGCAAGAGCTACTGAACTTGCTGAGGCAGAAGCAAAGGCCTGGAGAGCAGAGGAAGCAGAGCGCATAATAGAGGAAGCCGAGTACTTGACGGCCCAAGGCAAAGTTGACATTCAGATGGAAGAAGCCGAATCTCTTACAGGCGGAGAAATGGTGCTAGCATCTTCTTCATTTGATGTTCTCCCTGTAAGCTCTCATGACTTTCATTCCTATCTTGATCACGCTGTTCATTTTGCCCTTCAACATGCTCTATCCACTACTATTCCCCTAGCTATAAATGAACGAGTGGCTATAGAGGCTGCTGATCTAAGGAAAGAAGTGGAGGAAGTACGGAGCGAAGTATCTGAACTCAGAGCAGAGGTAGCTGAAGTGAAAAGTGATGTATCTGGCGTGAAGCAGAGCATGGAGGTGATGAAGGAGGAAGTAGCAAATTCCCAACAGAAGCTTGTGCAAAGTGTTCAATCCTTCTCAACCACCTTTTTTACTGCAATCAAAGAGGGGGAAGAAAGGAGACTTGCTGAAGCAGAGAAAAGAAGGAAAGAAGAGGAGGAAATTGCTGCTGCTGAAGAAGAAAGGAGACTTGCTGAGGAGGAGCTGAAAAAGAAGGAGATGGAGCTCAAGTTAAGGAAAATAGAGATGGAGAACGAAAGATTTGCTAAAAAATTGGAGAGGGAGACTGCTGAACGCGAGGCAAACAAAGAGTTATATGACAAGTTATGCAGATGGCGATGAGTAAATACTTGCTAATACTACCGTTCTGACAGAAGGTACAACCAAAGGACGAATAGCCTTCCCGAAGTAGGTAAAAATGCACTGTACACGCCTAAAAGGACGATAAAGCAAGTAGCTCTTATGGACAAGGAGGACCGTTGTGTCTAACGGGTCTGGAGATTCAAAGTTTGAATCTCCAGATATAAAAGAGAAGTCCAAACAAGAGGGAGAGACCCCTTACGACTACCCAGATATTCCTACGAAAAACAAACACTTCAACCACATTCGCAAAGGCAATTACTGAGAGATACCTTTGAAAAGCGAAGTAAAGTAGTCGGTTGAGAACACATTTAAGACTAGGAGAATCTTAAGCTCTCAATAGCAAGTGTCGACCATTGAATATCTGACACTACATTGAAGAGATTCCTTGACTTTGCTCGAGAATCTAATCATTGGGATATTGCCCAAACCCACAGGAAAGTTCGGAAGGAACTATAAAGCTTCCATTGCAGTAAAGACAAGTTTTACGAAGGTGCGCCCTTGACTTAGCCGCAGCTGCTGACCGAGAAGGTCCAAGTAACGGAGGATAGCTTTGTAGTGGCTGGCTCCAAAGCTCACCACCTGCTACAGGAGATAGGCGAATCCTCGTTCTTGAACATATCTTTTTAGTGAAATTCTCAGTGTTCGACTGAGGAGTGGACGTAGATCTTTAAGGATCGAACCACTATAAACCTTGTGTTCTTATTACTATTTTATTGTTTCTGCTTGTTGATTTAAAACCTAGCAACCTCAAGTTGCTAGAGTATATCTGAAGCAATCTAACACCTACCTCGAGCTAAGTATTTGGAAAAGAAACTAAGTGCAAGATACTTTAATATTCCGGTGCATTTGCTAAGTAGCTTTCGGCTACTTATCACGACTCTGATCAGGGACCAACAATTGGAGATGATGTCCAATCATAATCCATGCTCTTCTGAAAAGTCGCTTGTCTCTCGGTTTTTTCTGCTACAATCTGCTTTTTAGAGCAGTTTGTACTTGTGTGTCAGACGTCGAACGTTGTACGCCAGTCGCAGCTTAGTATATGTCTCATCTTTTATCATTGACTTCTTTGGTGTTCCCTTGCGACTTGTTCGACATCTTATGATGTACGCATTCCCTGATGTGAAACTGTATTGTTCTGAAACTGCAAGTTCCTCTTAGCAGTTTCCGTGTGAAGACTGTATTCACAATTTTCGTGACCTTGCTCTACTCGTCTTTGTGTTCTTAGTCAAGACAGTTTTTTTTTAATGTTCTCTTCTTCAAAACTGTTCCACAATTTTGTTGACTTCCTTCTTCCTAGACTATTACAACTTAAATATCCTATACAAGGATTACATGAGGTAATAACTCAAACAAGCTTAAAAACTCAGGGTATTACACACTCAATGTTCAAAATTTTAGTACCAGCTAAGCTCAAGCATACATCCAGTATATCAAGTTTTCAGAAACAATGACAAAAGGAACTTTGCATTGTAAACTAGATGTTAATGGATAGAGCTAAACTCAAAAGGTAAAAGAGAATTGATCCCCAATTTACTTAATCATCACCGCACATGCAAAGAGAGAAAAGAAAAGAAATAAGGGCATTATCGAGCAAGAAGGGGAACAACTAATAGACATAGCACTATTATTAAAACGACCCAAAAGACTTCATGCTTTTACATCAAACTAACATGAAGTAAAAAACAGAGCACCATGAAAAATTAAAAACATGCAAACACCAAACAAACTAAGAAAACGTAACCAAATAAACATTATTTTTTAAGAAAAAGGTGGGTTCAGAAGGGACATTGTTCATCATGTTGTCGTCGCAGCATTCTTCTTCGACTTCTCGTTGTGGCCTTTCTTCCTCAACAACCTCTTGTTCTGATTCTTGATAAGCAGCAGCACCTTATGCATCAACTCAAACCCACACAACAGTTTAGCATATTTGGCCTTGACCTCCAGCAGCTCATTCTACAGATTTTCCAATGTGGCTTCATCTTCAGTAGGCTTCTCTCCTTGTGCTCCAGCAGCACAAAAACTTGTTGCGTTGTGCTGTTGGGTAACTACAGAACTATGTGCAAGTATACGCAATTGACAAATAATATAATCTTAGAGACCAGATATCGAACCCTAGAGAGTGTTTAATCAAGCCGTGCACACAATATTGCTTGCCAAATAGGTTTGGTACTCAAATTTAAATGTGCAATAAACTAAAGTGAAAAGCAACTAAAATGAACAAGATTAACAACCCTTCAGATCATAAACTAATCACAAATAACACGTGCAAACAAAAGAAGAGAAACACACTTGAGTTATAGATTTCTAATCTTTCACTGTCCTATATGCTAGAGCATAGATCTTGCATGAACTCTGAGTCTTAAAACTACTCACAAAGTGCCTAGAAAGTTTCCACTCTACTAGATCTACACTCTCCTATCATACATCATATGCATATGCTTGTGATGATAATCGAATGAGAACAATTCTGAACCGGGGTTAACATTAAGTCATGCATTTCCATATGCCCATGAAATAAACATGATCACTTATGGTTTCCTCGGCCTATATCTCCTTCCGGTCTCAATAGGTGATAGATCTCCACTCACTTCCGTGCTCAAGAGATTAAATAATCCAAAATCATAAACAAACTCATATTCAAGCAAAATCAGCCATTAACGTATATTCAAGATCAAATCAAGAATCCACAACCCAAGTGCAAAATTACATCACATATATTTAAAATAAAAAGAAAATAAATGATAATGGCTAAAATCCAACTATCCTTCATTGTATTGGCTAAAAATATAAACTAGAGAAATAAGAAAACCAACAACACTGTGTCCAGTTGCTGCTGCTCTTCCCCTTCCTCCATCTCTGCGCAGCTTCCCAAATCTCCTCTCTCCAAAATGTGGATTGTTCAAGAAGAATTATGGTGAAAATCCCCTTTTGTTGTACTATACTTTATCCAAAAAAAGATGTGCTGCCTGTTTTGGCCTTGTGTGTTGTCTCCAAAATTCGAGTGACACTTGTAAAGCTAGAAACAACTCTGAAAAACACTTTTGCTTTTGTGTTAGCAAAGTGGTCCCCCTGGTGCAGTCTCTTAGCTCCCAGTAATGCCACTCAGATGCTCTAGCATAACAGTCAGCAGATTACTCTTTCACTCATTTGGCTTGAGACAAAGTTAATCTCACTCTTTTTCCTTGCAAAACAACTAAAAACAGCAAACCACAACTATACAAGACATAGAATGCAAACAAAGGAAAATACAACAGAATTACAACTTAAAACGGGTTAGAAACACTCGAAAGAACATAAAAGACACCTATAAAACACTAAAATAATGACTCCTTTAGGGAGTTATCACCCCCCCCCCCCAAACTTAAGATGTTGCTTGTCCCCAAGCAACAATGACACAAACAAAAGACAAAAACAGACAAACAAACAACAATACACAAGCCCTAATGAGATAGTCAAATTTAGCCTAAGCAACATCTATGATGCCCTCAGCAAAATTGTAAAAAGAAAGGCTTAACAAAATAGTGCATGATTGATAAGTTAGTACTTTACCAACTTATCTCTTTGTTCTTTGACTAATTGGGTGATGTTTCGATTGTTTTACGTGTCTTTTTGTGCATGAATTGGCTTTTGTGCTCGTAATGTTGTGATTGGTGAATTATGCAGGTTTTTAGTTGGAAACGGGGAAGAATCAGGAATTGCTCGAAGTTCCAGACCCACGTCGATCAACACCCAGGGCACGTCGATCAACGCAGGTGTTCGAAGAACGATCGACGAAGAGAATTGAAGGGAGATCGACGCACGGTTCAAAAGACAGGTCCATGTCAATCGACGCAGGATGTGCGTCGATCGACACGGGTACTTCAAGGCCGTCGATCAACGTGACTTCTCCATCAATTGACGCGGCGACGGATTTGAAGGGATTCATGAACTGAATCACGAAGTCCATTTGCTAAGAATCTGATCACTGCTATTTCTAACAGATTAATTATAATAACAGCGGCAAATAAATTTGTAAACCCTAAGGTTATCGATCCAGGGGAATTGTGAGGGGAAACTATCCTATGTACTAGCTATAATCCTAAGATTCATTGTTTGAGGAATCCAAAATCAGGGTTTTATAAAAGTAAAGAAAACAATG
>JAPKLW010002439.1:0-65272 GCA_026898455.1 Plectranthus barbatus
AAAAATGAATAAATAAAATATTCGTAAAACTTAAAAATCCCTTATTAAATAAATTAAGCTTTAATTTGCTTAATTAAAATACGGGATATTACAAAGTGGAGCAGCAGTAGGCATAACGATATGGCCTTGGTATGGTTCTTCCTCATCAGAGCATGCCTCTTTAGGGTTTTCGGTATCAAGGGTTCCCTGAAATTCTTCGGTGTTTGTTATTTTCTGGTTGGCGATATGTAGTCGGAGTAGATCAAATGCTCACCGCGGCAGCATTTTCCTTCTGGTACAATCCCTTCCAGAAATTGGCTTATCTTCAATCAAAGACTACATCTTGAGTGAACGTGTGATCCTTCTTCACACTCTTGTTCTTGTAGACATGCACTAGCCATTTGATGTAGATGAACTTTGCCCAATTTCCACGAACTTTATCTTCAATCGCTATCATAACAGCAAACTTCTTAGCACTTAACTCAGTGAGTGAGCCAACTTCGCCCACTAGCATTCTTATGACTACATGTGGTAAGCTTCTCACTGGTTCTGCTAGAGATTTCAGTGGTGCTGCTACTTTCCATGAATCGGTATATGATTCCGACTTCCATCTCAGCCATCTCTTCTTCATCTCGGCTTCATCATTGATCTTGTAGTTGGCTACATCTTCACCATCATTGCGAAGTCCGTACTTCTTCTCCAAAACTTCTGGACTTACTACGATTTTGATACCCAAAACACTCGTGGTGAAGAATTTCTCATTTTTTTATCAACAATTGCACGCGCGAAGAATTCTGCAACTATGTGTGGACAAAACGTATTCGGTTCTGCGAATAAGTATTTCAGCAGTTTCTCTCGGTCGAGTTTACCTATGAGATCCTCACACCAATGCTTCCGAAACAGTGGCTCGTATAATATCTTGTCCTTCTTGACTTGAGTAGCCATTTTCTGTTCGTTGGTGAGTTCACAAGGCCATTTTCCATGACTTGTGGCGATTAGGGGGTAGTATGGAATTGACTCGTTGATGTCCTCCATCTTGTAGATGAAGGGTTTTCCCGTGAACCGAATCACCAAAACCAAACTGAACCGGATCGATTTATGGATTTTATGCATAATTAAATACAAGATAAAACCTAGCATGCTCCTATGAATTTAATACAATATTTTGGATTGAGAATTACCGTAATTCCGTCGAGTCTGAACCGATCTTTTGCGTTTGAATTTCCAACTTGAATTCAACCACGCAATCCGATTTTATCTGCGGAATAAGAAATTAGATCTCTAATTTCTTAGAATAAAAATCGAAAACAAAAAGGAAGAAAGAAATTTGTTGTTCTCCAGATTAGATCTTCAGATCTGTATCCAGGTGCTGATCAGATCTACTACTGGTGAGGACTCCGTAGATCTGTGGCTTGAGCAGGACCAGAATCAAAATTCTCCTCCTTCTGACAATGAAGTCAGCGCCTCCTCTCTCTCTGCCCTAGGGTTTTGACTGATTTGAAATAATCACACAAGTGGCTAGGGTTTCCAGAGAGAGTGGTCTATTTATAGACCCAGGGTTTTATCCCTAATGGGCTACTGGGCTCACTTCAGCACACTTTCTTGGGCCAGACCTGGGACCTAATGCAAATAATAAAGTGGGCCTATAAATTAATTAATTCCCATGTCCACAACCCAGGACACAATTAATTAATTAATATTAATTCTTTTTCACCACAGAATTAATACTGACCTACCCCTTTATTACCACGGTATGAGAACGGGCTGCATTAATTGAGAATCCCCATATTTAAGGTTACCGGACATCCATTAATTAATCGGAGCCTCTGACAAGCTCTAACTACAATTAATTGATATCTTATTATTCTTCAGTAGTACCACTCAATCCTTATCACTCGTGCCTGAACTTAATCAGCCTACAGGACTTTGGCACGATGAATGTTATTGAGCTCCTCAGGGAATGTCCCCATCCTATTACTCGGATATGGTTACCTAAACCCAGTCTCAGGCGATACTACACGAACTGCTGTTACCCAAGATGCGGATATACGAGCACATTACTTAGGCTCTCCACCATGGCAAGTCAAAGCAACAATCAACCCGTGCAAACCCCTGGATCTTCGTTAGGGTTTAGACTCAATCAATATAACGAGATCTTATATTCGCTGATGTCAGACAGACGAATATATCTCACTGCGGTCCATCAATACGCCACCTCTACGTACCAGCATGTCAAGTAACCAAGACAGACTATTTATTCCGACAATGCCGGAGCCATTCGGACAGACGTATCCTCATACGCTGTCTCGACTGTGATCAAGTTTATGTCTCACTAGGTCAAGTGATCATACTGTCTTCCGCGATCTACAACACGCCGTATGATCATCCTTATCGGTGAGACAAGAGGATACCATTGTTCATACATGTAAGATTGTTAACAGATAGGAGAAATAAACTGTTGTATACTCATTATAATAAATGCTTTCAGTATACAAAACCCATCAGTAGATGCCTGTGAAGGTTGGCTGGAACTGTTTTGGTTCGCCGGGCATGTTGGTGTTTCCGGATGATTCGACAGGGGGACTGGTGCAGTTTGGAGATTCCGCCATTGATGTATTCTTCTGAGAGTTTCAAAAAGTGTAGAAGAATTTTGAATGAGAAGGTATGGGAGTATTAGGGTTAGAGTTCCCAAACCAAATTTCTTTTATACGATCCCTCTTTAACCGACTTCCACTGTGAGCGGTTGGATATCCTCTTCTGATATGGATGAATCTACGGTTGGGCAGTTGGTGACGGTTCGCCTTACGTCCTACTTCATCGGAACCTTGAGTGTGGCTGACATGTCTCCTTGGCATTCGTCGTTGTCCTGTGCTAAAGTTACTTTGTAATGAAAGCAAACTCTGCTGTTTTTTTATCATTAGATAATCCCGCCTTTCGAGATATATTTAAATCAATTATCTCCTTCTTGCTGGTCAACATTCAAAGATTCACGTGTTGAACATTCAGCAATGTGAAAGGCTTATGCTGAGAGTTGGGACTCAGCATATGATTTTACCATTGTAATATAGAATGTCATATATCACCTATTTTGCTGAGAGCTTGAACTCAGCATTGTTTCTTTGCTTTGAGCTGAATGACATAATCCAGGACCTAATTTGCTTAGAGCTTGGACTCAACATTCTGTCTTTGCGGTCCCTTGTTCAGCAGATGCTTATAGCTCGCTTAGTGCTTGGACTCAACATTTTAAAAAAAAAAAGCAATCTACCGAACTCTGCTGAGAGCTCATGCTCAGCTTTTCGGGATTCCACTGAGAGCTTGGACTCAGTAGACAGAGTAGACTCATCTAAACTTTGATCCATGTAGAAGCGAGAGTCTCTTTACTGAGAGCTTGGACTCAGTAAACTTTTTTCGATTTCTCTGCTATTCCAAAATAGCAATCATTGTCAATCAACTGAGAGCTTGGGCTCAGTAAACACTGGATATCTGCTGAAAGCTTGGATTTAGCAGTTCTTCTAGACTCTCTTAATTCAATGAACTTCTCAAGTTCAAGAGTCCTTTTTACTGAGAGCTCAACCTCAGTATTTTTTGGGAATCTACTGAGAGCTTGGACTCAGCAGTCAGCAGAGAGTAATTTGCTCGAATTGATTCTCCTTTTCAACATTCAAGTACTCTGCTTCCGACGGGGTTGGGAAGACCTTTGAGAAATTCATATCATTTGATTTTCCTTTTCATTTTTCAAATTTTTTTATGGAAAATCATATATTTTTTTGATAGGCTTGTACACAATGAGTGTAATGATCTAGCATTTGATTTAGGCTGTTATTTTAATTGAGACAACAGAGTATTGTCACCAACACGAGCATTTTATTGATATCATTGATTTACAAGAGTTACACTTTGCAAAGTATAATACTACAAGTTTACAATGATCAATTTGTCTTCAGATTGCTCCAATAACGCCTTTGCGAGATCTGCTCCTTCTTGGTCTTTTCTCGAGCTCATTGCCGCAAGCCGCCTTGCTTCCACAACAATGTGTTGCCTTCAAGGTTGTGAGATGTCTTTAAGCAATTCATCTTCTTCTTGCTATCTAGGTGACATCTCTTCTCCAACAACCTTCTTCTACTGCAGACTTTCCAGGAATTTGAGAAGTCCGAGTCTAGCAGATCTCACCATCTGCTCAGACTGGTTCATTTGTCTACAACTTTCCCCTATCAGCGTCCAGTGTCATGCAAATGTATCCAAAGAGAATATCATTTGCATCACCGGCACATTATCGTAGCTTCGGGTGCCAAGTAGATGTTGTAGAGTTGCATCTCCTCCACCCGCAAGCTTTTCCTCCATCTCCTCTTCCTTTCCTTGGTTTCATGAAATCCTTGAAGAAGAGAAGAAAAAGAGGTTGAGTATACCCATTTGCATATACCATTTTAGTACAATGCAGAGGAGCTACCCAATTCATGTGACTAAGGATTATCCATCCTCAAACCCACTTGACAAGTTTTTATCTCACCAACGAGAAAACTGTCATGGCCTGGCAGAGTGGACCGCCTATCTCCATTCGGTTCTAATATGAGAAAACTCATCATCTATGGTGAACCAAGAATTAAGAGAATATCCTTATATGTGATCTCTATGAAGATTACAACTCTTATTCTCAATTTGGAGACTTCCAAGTTACGTTGCTCGAACCTATTCTGGAGGTATTTTGGTGAAATGGTGAAGGACAAAATTTCTGATTTCTTCGAGCAGGGTTTCTGGAAAAATGGGAATGAAGGTAGAAGATAGATCTAGGGTTTCGAGGTTTTGAGATATGAATTTCCTTAGGAAGACAACCTCTCTTAAATAGACGTAACCCCTCCTAGAGACTCGATATTCTAATTACTTTGTCTTCCTAGGGAACTGAGGGTTTTGCTATTACCCTTCCACGTGGCGTCTATTTTCAGAACTGAATCATCTCGAGCCTTTGAACGATATCTTCGGTAATGATAGTGAATATGTATCATTGATTCGTCACTGATGAAGATCTTAATTGATACGTCGATTGAGTATCTCGATATTTATTCCCATATCTGATCAATTTCCCAAGATTGATTCAGATTTGTATTTATTCAACAGTTTTCTATCTTCTGTTGAGAGCTGGGACTCAGCAATCGCCTGATTTATTCTACTGAATTCAATATTCTCCTTTACTGATCGTTTGGACTGCTGAGAGCTGGGACTTAGCAATCTGTTAAGATTTCAGTATTTTCTATATGAAGAGCATGAGCTTGGACACACTCTTATTATGCATCGTCTTGAGAAGACCAATAGAATTCCATATATAGTATCCAAGAACAGAATGAGAGTCGCGACTCATTCTTCCATAACCTCGTCTAATTCCAATAAGCCGAGCTTAAGACAAAGCTCTTTGAATCTATTTTCTGCTAGAGACTTGGTGAATATGTCTGCTAGTTGATCCTATGTTCTATTGTAATCTACTGAGATATCCTTCTTCTCGACGTCATCTCGAATGAAATGATGTTGGATATCGATGTTTTTTGTTCTAGAGTGGTGTATTGGATTCTTCGTGATGCACATCGCACTGTTGTTGTCGCATTAAATTGTAATGCAACCAGTGCTGACTTCATAATCTTGAAGTTGTTGCTTGATCTATAGCACTTGTGTGCAGCAGCTGGCAGCAGCTACGTATTCTGCTTCCGTTGTGGATGTTGCTACGTAGTGTTGTTGTTTGCTGAACCAACTTATCAGTTTATGACCTAGGAGTTGGCATGTTACGCTCGTGCTCTTTCAGTCAATTCTGCAGCCTCCGAAATCTGAATCTGAATATCCTGTGAGTGTGAGATCATCTGCCCTGGGATACCAAATTCCTAAAGATTCTGTTCCCTTCAGATATCTGACAATTCTTCGTGCATACTCCATTTGTGACTTCTTCGGATTCGCTTGGTATTTGACACATACACCTATAGCATATGAAATGTCTCGTCTACTGACAGTCAAGTATAGCAGTGAGACAATTATTCCTCTGTATGCTGTGGGGTCTATGGATTCGCTTTCTTCATCCACTTATATCTGACATGCTGTACTCATGGGGATCCGCAGAGTCTTCGTCTTTTCTGGGGCAGAATTTGTTGATGAGATCTTTTGTATACTTTTTCTGATGGATAAAAATCCCATCATCTGATTGCTGGACTTGTAGACCTAGGAAGTATGACATTTTTCTCATCATACTCATTTGGAAGTTAGTTTGCATAAGCTGAGCAAACTTCTTGCAGAGACCTAAATTTCTTGATCCGAATATGATGTCATCCACATAGATTTGGACAAGCAAAATGTCTTCAGCGTCTTTGATCAAGAATAACGTCCCGTCGATCTTTCCTTTCCTGAATCCATTCTTCAGCAAGAATTGTGATAACGTCTCATACCACGCTCTTGGGGCTTGCTTTAGTCCGTAGAGAGCTTTCCTTAGTCTGTACACCTTATTTCCGCATTTGAAACCTGGAGGTTGTTCCACGTAGACTTCCTCCTTTAATTCTCCATTAAATAATGCACTCTTGACGTCCATTTGGAATACTGTGAACCCATGATGACCAGCATATGCTAGGAATATTCTGATTGCTTCCAAGCGAGCTACTAGAGCAAATGTTTCGTCAAAGTCTATTCCTTCGAACTGCGCATAACCTTTAGCAACTAATCTAGCCTTGTTGCGGACGACGAGTCCATTTTCGTCTCGCTTATTCATGAATACCCATTTAGTTCCTATTACTGATTGATGAGTTGGACGATCAACGAGATCCCATACATGATTCATTGTGAACTCTAATAGTTCCTCGTGCATTGTGTTGATCCAGTCGGCTGATTTGAGTGCATTTGTTACTTTGGTAGGCTCTTTTTGTGATATGAAGCATGCAAGCAGTGCACTATGTCTGGTTCGGATTGGATCGACAATATCTCCTAGAATCGCTTGAGTAGGATGATCTCTGAGCAGCCATTTAGGTCTTTGTAGTTCTTCTACAGGAATGACTTGACTGCTGGATGGTCCGATGGGTTCTTCTGTATGCTCTTCGAGAGATTTATGGTGACCTAAGCATTACCAATTGCAAAACAGGCCCTCTTGACTGTTGATTGATCAGTCAAGGTCTCCAGTAGAGATGATGATTCATTCATTAACTTAGTCGGATCATTCGATTCAGCTTCGGAAGTATTCGAGCCCGAAGGTCCATTTACATCATTGGTTTCATGAAACACATCTCTTTAACTTCTTATGGTCCTGCGCACTAAAGTAGCTTCATAAAAAATAACATTGCATGTTATTTCCACAAGTTTGGTTTTCTTATTAAGTACTCTATATCCCCTATGTGACGGATGTCCATCTCCTAGGGACACTCCTTCATCGGCCTTGGAAGAAAAAGTACTTAATTTCGATTTCCCATTTTTATGGATATAACATGATGAACCAAAAATACAAAGATGAGCTAAAGAAGGCTTACGACCATGATATATTTCATAGAGAGTCTTGTTGAAGCGAAGATTCAGTCTGCTTTGATTCTCGTGTAGCAGGCATTCATAACAGCTTCTCCCCAGTATCTTTGACTTAGATCTGTATCGGCAAACATTGTACGCACGGCTTGTTTTAAGGTTCTGTTCCTTCTTTCTGCAAGGCCGTTCTGCTGGGGTGTTCTTGCAGTGGACGTTTCATGTCCTATCCCAGCGTTGGCGCATAAATCCATCAATGCTCCATTGCAAAACTCTGTACCGTTGTCGGATCTTATCCTTTTAACCGTGAGCTCCTTTTCATTTTGAACTCTAATTATCAGCTCCGGAAGGATAATCTTCACCTCGTCCTTGCTCTTGAGTAACCTCACCCATGTGTATTTGGAATAATCATCAATAACAACTAAAGTATGTTGTTTGTTACCTACAGTGGGTGGTGTCACAGGACCGAATAAATCCATGTGCAGTAGCTCAAGGATTCTGTTTAAAGTGGCCTTTTCAGGATTTGAATTGAAGGACGCTTTGACTTGCTTTCCTTGTTGACAGGCTCTGCATACTCCTTCCTTCTTGAAGGTTTCTTGTGGTAATCCTGCAACAATTTTATTTTTGACAATATAATTAATGGTTTTAAAGTTCAGATGCGTTAGCCTTTTGTGTCATTGCCACTTTGTCTCTTCTTTGTTGAAAGCTATGAAGCATTATGCTTGTTGACCACTTTCCCAATCAGCAATTTAGAGTCCTCCTTTTCTGATTCCTCTAAGCTTTACTTCACCGGTGGTTCTATCTGCAACTTCACAACCTGTGTCAAAGAAAGAAGCGATATATTCATTTTCACTTAGCTGGATGGTGCTCAGTAGATTGTGCTTGAGACTATCGATGAGGGCAACGTTGATTATTCGCATTCCATTTTGCTCGATGCACCCTGTTCCGATTACTCTAGCCTTGGATTTGTCACCAAATGTGACTGAGGCTCCTCGGAACTTGTGAAGTTCTGTGAAGATCTCTTCATCTCCTGTCATGTGACCTGAGCATCCACTATCTAAGATTCATTCTTTGAGTTTTCTTGATAATCTTCTTTCTGGATCCTGTTCCTCAAAAACAAAGAAGTTATATTTTTGGTACCCAATCAATTACGGGTCCTGCAGGATTAGTTTTCTGGATTATTCCTTTGGGAATCCAGACTTTCGTGATTTTGATGTTTCTTTTGTCATCACGTCTCACTTCTCTTTTGTTCCTGTTGGCATAGTTTCGATAATCAACATAGGGATGTGAAATAGTGTGTCGAGCCCTCACTGTCTTTCGAAAGTGTTTTAAAGTAGACTCTGGCCTTAAGTAAGTGTTTCTTCTACTTTTAGTGTATGCTGGCTTCCTTGCAACCTTAGTAGATTGCTTGGCCTTGCTAGGATTCGTATGAACCTTCATAGCAGATGGAACAATCTGCTGAGTAACATACATTGACTTTGCTGGCTTCTTCTCAGTAGAATGAAAGTTCAATCTGTGCTGAGCAGTAGACTGAGGGATATTTGTCTACCAGCATTTCTGTTGATCGATTGACTTAACGTTTTCCCTCTTGTCTTTCCTAGTGGTCTGCTGAATCTTCGCAGTAGTTAGGACAAAAGTAATTTTCTTTGACTTACTTAATTCAGCAACGCGAGAATTTTCATTATCAAAACCTATTCCAGCAAAGTTCTTCGAATTTCTTTGGACACTTAAAATATCATCTAAATCTCTCGTGCTTTTTGAAAATTTGCACTGACATACATTTAGCACTGAGTGACTACTTTTCAAAATCTCAATTTCCTGTCTTGAAGTACAATAACTACTGCTTAAGACGGAGAATTCGGTCTTTAACTTTAAAAGTTCCTCGTCTGCTGATCTAGATTCATCAATCTCACTAGTCAAAATTGAAAGTTGAGACTTCAAAGAGGAATTTTCTTTGACTAGAATATCCTTTAATGCATGAACTTTTGAAAATTCTTTTAGCAAATATTCCACAATTATTTCATATGATTCTGAATAACATGAATCAGCAGTGTCATGCATATTATCAGAAATTGAAGCAATAGACATAGTAGTGTTTATTACCTGGTTTCCTGTGGCAGCTAGAGCTGATTCTCCTATATGCTCTTCATTAATGTCTGCCATGAACACCATTAGAACATCCTCTTCATCTTCTAATAAGTAGTTTTCGTCGTCATAATCTGGGATGTCTGGTAGTTGTGTCCTTGTCAGCAACGCTTTGGTGACCGTCTTCGATGTGCATCTTTCAAACAACTTCTTCAGCCGTTCCCTTTCTTTTGGATCTACCTTTAGGCATTCGAACTTTAGGTGATCTGGGGAATTGCACTCGTAGCATGTTCTTGGTGCTCTCTTGCTATTTTTGTTGTCTGTTAGTTGAGTTTGCTAGAGATCTTCCTTCTTCCCTTTTGCTTTCAGCAACAGTCTTTGAAGTCTCCTCATTTGTTCCTCCAGCTCGCTCACAGAGTATTAATCTTCTTTGAAGTGAGATCCGCATATGGAAGGAATCTCCTTTGTTGAACTGGACTGAGCAGGCCAATCTGAGTGGAATGATCTCTTTGTTTTCCACTTCTGTTCGTCTTTCTTCACAAAGAATGTCGCACCTTCCATCGGATCTTTAATGTTGACTACAACACGAACAGCCTCATTCTTGTTGATCTGGGCGATATCCCATTCATGAGCTTCCAGTTGAGCAAACACGTCTTTGGTGCTAATTTTTGATAGATCCTTATCCTTCAGACTGGCAACTTTGACGAACCAATCCTCTTTCGGTAGTCTTGAGAGAATCTTTGAGTTCATGTCAGGAAGTTCGTACGTTCTTACCAACTTCTTTAACTCAACTACAATAGTGTTGAATCTTGCTCCCATGTTCTTGATGGTTTCACTTGGAATCAAACAGAAAGATTCATACCTGTCTACCCATTATTGTAGCTTGTTTCTCTTCATCTGATCCGATTCTTCGTCCAGAGTGCTAAGAAAATCCCACAATTCTATAGCACTATCGTACTCCAACGCTTCAGCCATCAGAGTAGGTGACAAGACACCTAATATTATATCAATGGCGACGTAATTTAGTTGATCATGGGCTCGTTCTTCTTGAGTCCATTCTTCAAGCGGCTTTTCCACCATTACGTCTGGTCCTTCTATGTCCTCTCCGACCCTTGTTTTCACCTTTTGGATCTTGATGGGTCCAACTTCTATCACTCGTCTCATCTCAGGATGCACATTCATCAGTGTGATCAACGACCTCTTTTTCCCGGTAGAATAGGTTTCTATAGTGAACTTGGGAAGCTTTGCGTTGTGCGCCATTTCTTGAACTTGAGCTAAGCACAGAAACACAGATTTGCAAGGAAAATCCAGATTTGGTCCTTGGTGACTCAGAAGCAACTAGTCTGTAAAGACCAACCGCTCTGATACCACTTGTTGGTCCCCGATCAAAGTTATTTTATATGCAGCAAAAGTATTAAATTTATCTTGCACGTGTCTTGCTAAGGTCTCCACTTAGCAAGTGTTTATCTAAATGTCTTAGCTTGTGTATTCCTTAGATTGATTGCAGTTTATACTACAACACTTGGTGTGTTGAGTTTCAAATAATCTAACTACGATCAAATAGTGTAATAAAGTAGTAAACCACAAAAGGGTTTTTATAGAGGTTCGAACAACTATTTTACATCCACTCCTAGTCCTTTGACTGAAAATTTCACTAGAAGAATAAGTACAAGGTCAGGCCTGATCTCTAACGTTGAACAACTCCTTCGTCTGGTCAGCGCGCACTTTCAAGCACCTCGATCTCCAATCTTCAACCGTTGTCGCTCCTTAGAGTGAGAACAAACCTCCCTTCTCTTCAGACGTCAACTGTTGGGAGTTTTATAGTTCTTCCCAGAACCTATCCTTGTATTGGCGTAGCCCATACGAATCACTCTTGCACCGCAATAGTGATTGCTAGATTCTTTTAGGATTAGAAAGAATCCTAATGTTACCTTTAAGAAGATAAACTTCTCAGGTCTTCGAGCTTCTATTATGAAAGCTTATGAAAAGCTTCTATTAAGAACTTGGCTCGGTTGTGTTTGCGTGATAGAAAGTCTGAGTTTGATCTCCTATGATATCTCTTGTATGTGTAAAATCGCGAACATTTGAATCAAATAAGGATGACACCTATTTATAGGTGAAGATTCAAATGGTTGTTTGAATCATATCCATTAGACTAAAAGGGAATGCTCGCCTATCTGCATGCTTCCTTTTTTGCGGTGGACAGAGACTCTTCAAGTCTCCTCGTCTCTGATTGGCGTATCATCTGTCTTTAGCCGTCTCTTGTCAGAACGGATCCTTTGTAGGTCTAAACCATTTTTTCTTCATGATGATTGTTCCATCCTCTTGATTGGTTCGTTCTTCTCATAAGTTGTAGTCCGTCTGATATTTTGGCTTTGTAACTTCTCTCTTGATTGCTGATCGTCGTCTGCTGGTTACTGATGTGCGTCGGATGTCTCCGTAGTTTGCTGGAGTTCCTTCTTCAGCATCCTTTTCGCTTCCTTCACATCGCTAGCCTTTCTTTTCTTTAGCAATCTTCAGCAATTGGGTAAGTTTGCTGACTCCTTTAGCGAACCCGAATCTCTCTATTTCTTAATCTATTGCAACTCGAGTATGAATTCCTATACAAGACTTTTTACAATTGACTTGATACTGAGTTTCTATAGCTTTGATCCACCAAAACATATCAAACTATGATAATGAATTGGTTACAATAGAGGGGTCTAACAATATTCCTAATAGTGGTAAAACATTATAGACAGTAAGAGAGAGCATAAGACTATAATGGCACTTTTCACCTGTAAGTTGTGCTCAAGTTCATTTGGATACTCCTAGTCATAAAAGTACTTGGTAACCTAGCAATCTGGCAGTTGGAACTGTTAGAAGGTTTTGTGCATTAAAGTGAAAGTATCTTGTCTAGAAGCTATGGAAGTTCTTTTATGGATTAAAGCTTACCAGTCCTGGGACCTACATTCATACGACGTGTTAAAGTCCTATGGATATTCACTTTGCTTGAACGAGAGTTTTGAATGCTAATAATATGTCTGTGGTAGTGTGATGCATCATGCATAGTATGTAGATAATATTCTCCTATTTGGCAATAATGTGGAGGTATTGTCAGGCTATGAAGATGGTTATCAGAACAGTTATAGATATTGAACGAAGGAGAGACGCTGGGTACATCCTCAGATTCAAAGTTTTGCATGTTTGCAAGAAGAGGATGTTAAGTCTGTCTAAGGAGTTCTACTTGAAAAACTGTATGAAATCTAATATCTTGCTATGAGGTTGGCATAGTTGATAGATATTAGTCTTAACCCTGGACAGACACAATACGGTCGAGTATATGTGTTGTGGGTCATGGTTTGGATCTCCAGGTGGACTAAATCATAATAATGTCTTACTCTAATTAAATGTTCACTTCGGGTAATAGAATCATATAATAGCCGAGTGTAAAATGGTCGAGTTTTATGGGACTCCGCCATGGTATAATATAATTCAAGTATTACAAATTAGCATTCGGTAATGATTATTCATTTGCATATAGTATCACTAGTTTGAGAGATAGAAGTAATAATGCAGTTGCAAATTTGAGAAACCTAGAATTCACAAAGTGATGTAACATATAGAGTTAAGTACCAAAATAAGAGAAGACATGCAATTGAGTAAAAAAGTATAAAAGTTTTTCATTAGCTGCTTGATTGATAAAAAAGGCTTACACAGAAATCTATGATAGGGATTCATAGGTTTGGAGTGTGATTGATGAAAGCCACTCGGTGCTTAGATTAATAGCTAATAGCTTTAACACATTGGATAGTCAGAAAAGCATATCATTATGCTTTGAGTATAAGTGGGAGATTTTTAGGTTTTTGTATACTACAAACCATTATGGTTGGTATATCGGTAAACAGTTTCATTTTGACATACTAGTAATTAGTAATGTCTTCTATACAATGATACAATAATCTTATCTGATTAACAAACATATGAAGTGAACAACGGTATCCTATTTTCTCGTCAATAGGGAGATCATATGGTGTGTAGGAGATCACGAAATATCATATGAATCGCTTCACCTAGCGAGATTTAAATGGTTATCACAGCCGAGACAGTCCCAGGATAGACTATCGGTATAGGCTGCAGCATACGCAGTAATAAGCAGCTTATCTTGGTTGCTTGATATGGTGGTGCGTGCGGTACGTATTGATAGGACCTACGTAGAGATTGATTCCGTTATTTGACGTTAAAGGAATCTTGATCTTGATGGCTTGATGGAATCTTAAGACTACATGAAGGCAAAGAGGTATACAAAGACTTGTGTATCACTTTGAGATACTATGGTGGGGAGTTCTAGTCGAACTTGTATATCTGTATCTTGGGTGGTAGCAGTTTGTGTATGATTGTCTGTGACTGGAACTAGGTAACCATATCTTGTAAACAACAGTGACATTCCCTAAGAAGCTCAAAACGTTCACAATACTAAAGTCCTGCATGCTGATTAAGTTCAAGCATAAGTGAAAAGGATTGTGGTACTACTTATGATAAAAGATATTAATTGATTTTGGAGCTTGTCAGAGCTCAAATTAATTAATTAATGTATGTAACCTTAAATATGGGGATATATCGAGCCTATGCAACTCGTTCCCCATAACATGGTAGCAAATAGGTAGGACAATATTGATTCTATGGTGGTATGAATCAGTATTAATTAATTAATTATATTCTGGGTTGAATATGGGAATTAATTAATTGATAGGCTTTATTTGCTATTTGCATTTAGGTCCCTGGTCTGGCCCATGAAAGCTCAAGTCCATCCAAGATCAGATTTTTCCTATATATACTCCTTAGGTTCTCAGAACTCAACACACCACAAGATTATAAGTTGTTAAGCAGCAAACCAGTAATTGGGAGTTGTGACAGGTGACTGAGGATCTGAGAAAGAGGAGGAAAATTTGCTTCTCAATAGACACGAAATTCGGAGGGAATCTTCACCAAATTTCTAGATCAGAGCTGGGATACAGATCAGAAGATCAGATCTAGAGGATCATTTTTCTTCTCTCTATATATATATTTTGATTTTAATTATTTAATTAAAATCAAAGATATTTAATCTTTATTCTTCATGATTAAATATGGAGCGCAAGGATTCAAAGGTTTCAATCCCTACGCGCAGATATGCAGACACTATGGATGTCAGATAGTTCGATAAATATCTGCATGGCAATGTATTTATTAAATAGGGGAATGCTAGGGAATAATTGATTTATGAATATTATTTAGATATCCACGGAGTACCTTGGTTTAGTTGAATTATATGAATTCCAGTTCATGGTATATTTCCTTCAGTTCTACCACGCCTCCTTCGTCCACAATTTCGAACAACTATGTCACTTCCACCAATCCTAAATACTCAAAGTGGTATTTTCAAGATCAGTTGCTCAAAGTCTTCCTCTTTTCAGCCCTCATCGAAGAGTCCATGGCAATTGTTATTGGTTGAAAAACCTCCATGGATGTTTGACAAGCTCCCAAGCGCGCATATCATCATGATTTGAATGCTCGAGAAAGCTCCATCGACATTTGGCTCATTTACTTTATCCTTTACTCTAAAATTATATGATGTTTCAGTGGTGCCTAAAATTACTATGTATTTGATGTCTGTCAGTCAGTTAACACATGATTTCCCGGTTAAGGTCCTTTTTTACTGACTCATCATTTCAAATCCAGAATCGGGATATGGGGAAGGTTCTTGCTACAGGAAAGCATGAACGCAGTTTATATTTGCTAGACTCACATCACTCTGCTCTTTCCGATATCCTTCAGAATAAAAAGCTACATGCTTCATTTGATTTGTGGCATTTTCGTCTTGACTATGTCACATATTCAGTCGTTATTTAGTTGAATAAACATGGATTGGCTTCAATTTCATCTGTATTACCTACGCCTAAAATGTAAAAATCCTGTCAATTAGCAAAAAGCTCTCCTTTATCATTTTCTAATAATGAAAAGTGTGTTTCTGAATTATTAGGTTTGATACATTGTGACTTGTGGAGTCCTACTCCAGTGCAATCTCGATATTATATTATTCTTGTGGATGACTACTCACGGTTTACTTGGTTTTATCCATTAAAAGCAAAATCTGATTTTGTCGATGTATTTTGGAGTTTTCAAAAGTTTGTTGAAACTCAATTCTCGAGTAAAATTAAAAGTTAAAAAGTCTAAGAGCGACGGAGTTTCGAAATTTACAAATAATCATCTTCAATCTCACTTAAAAGACAATAGCATTCACCATATTTTGTCTTGTCCTTATACTCCGGAACAAAATGATAAACCCGAGCAAAAACATCGACATATTACTGAGATGGGGCTAACTCTTCTTTTCCATCCTTCGGTTCCTATGAAATTTTTTGTGGACGCTTTTAGTACAGCGGTATACATTACTAATTGACTTCCCACAAAAGTTCTCAGTAAATGATCTCCTTTTGAGCTTATGTATGATCGTTTGCCTTCTTTTGGCTTACTCTGGTTATTCGGGTGTCGTGTATATCCTTGCTTAAGGGATTATACAAAACATAAACTTCAGCCGGGAAGTATACAATGCACTTTTGTTGGTTATACTCCTCATCACGAGGGGTTTCGTTGTCTGGATCATATCTCTTTGTGGCTTTACATCACTCGTTGTGCTCGCCTTGATGAAACTACTCTATTTTTGTAGATAACAACTCATCTTCAGATTCTTCTCAGTTGCAAGTATCAGATTTTTTGGATGAATTGTTGGCTCCTACTCTCGCTCATGCATCTACAAAATTTCCCATTATCTCTACAGGATCTAATACTCGTCGCATATATCCTATTGAGCCTTGTGGGAAATCTATCATTGACGAGCTACCTCCTAACAAGGCATGGACAAATCCTCTACGCAAACATCAACACCACCGCGGAGTCCATCTCAAGCACAATGAAGTCCTTCTCCTCTGCCACGATCTGCTACTGCTGCTCCACATCGCACACACCCCATGCGCACAAGAACTCAATCCGGCATATTTGACCTCATTATTGGGCGGATGTAAATGTATGTGGAATTTCTTTACTTCATTCAGTGATACTTACTACACCTTAACGCAAGGGAATTAAATCATCCCTTAAGCATCTGCAGTGGGTGGTTGTAATGAATGAAGAGATGACTTCCCTTCGTGAAAGTGGTACTTGGGATGTTGTACCATGCCCATTTAATTCTAATATGGTTGGATAGGAGTGGGTTAATCGCACTACATTCTTGGCTGACGGTTCCATAGATTGATACAAAGCTCGCCTTGTGGCTCAGGGTTTCATCCAACTTCCTGGGTTTGGCTTCATACATATGTTTAGTCCGGTTGTAAAAACATCCATAGTTCATATTATCTTATCTCTTGTTGCTATGTGGTTGCGGCCTTTACACCAGCTCGATGTAAAGAATACTATTCTTAATGCTTTTCTATCAAAACCAACCTTTATAGAGCAACAACCTAGCTTAGTCGATCTCCTATTTCTAAACCATGTTTGTTATCTTAAGAAAGCACTCTATAGCTTACGCCAAGCACCACTTACATGGTATCATCGCTTCTGGAATTTCATGGTTACTCTTTGCTTCATTTCTAGTAATGTCGACACTTCTCTCTTTGTTTTTCACAAAGACACCATTCTTATCTATCTTCTAGTGTATGTCGATAACATTGTTGCCACCGACAATGATAACATTGATTTGCACAAATTGATGTCTCGCTCGTGCAAGACCTTGGTCGCTTGGGGAACTTTCTGGGATTGGAAGTCTCTTATCCATCTCTGGGTTATTTCTCTGCTAGACAAAATATGCACGTGACATTCTGGTGCACACAGATCATCTTGAGTCTAAACCGGTATCTACATCATTCGCTCCTAGTGCGAGTTTTACAAAAGAAAGGGAGGAATTTTCTGATACTACACTATATCGTTCTCTTGTTGGGACTCTGCAATATCTTACTATTACACGTCCTGATATTTCTTATGTTGTAAACACAGTTATGCAGTTCCAACTACGTTCAACTCAAGAACATTTTCAAGTTGTAAAGCGAATATTGAGTTATGTTAAAGGTACTCCTTATCACGGTATTACATTCTCTAAAGGACATATGGTTATTGTTGGTCATTTAGACACATATTGTGCACGTTGCATGTATACTCGACGATCTACCAATGGCTATTCCATTTTTCTTGGCCCAAATATTGTTACCAGGAGTGCGAAAAAAAAACCAATAGTATCTCGTTCCAACTGTGAATTTGAATACCGAGCTATTGCGAGTGCTGCTTCAAAATTAATGTGCGTTGTAAATCTTCTTAGAGATCTTCGCGTACATCTCGACATCGGTTGTTCTTCTAACGACAATATAAATGCTCTTTTTTTAACTTAAAACCTGATATCACACATTGTCAAGCACATTAATATTGACTGTCATTTTGTGCGTGAGCTTGTTGAATCCAGATGCCTGAAAACTCGTTTTGTTCCTTCATTGCTGCAGATAGTTGACATCTTCCCGAAGAGTCTTCCTCGTTCTGCGTTCGAGTTGTTCAGATCCAAGCTCTATGTGGGTCTCAGTACCACGCATTGCTTGTCGGGGGTATCTGAAAGAATCCAGAAGATATTACAAAAGCACAAGAGTATCAAGAAGAATAATATTATATCGTATATATTTGTATATTATTTACCTTCCGTAATAGTTCTCTTCTTGTAATTATTTATTTCCCTTGTTCTACTTCAATGAAATCAATTCATTCGATCATTTCATTCTTACAATATGTAATTGATATTGTGATAGTTTGTTAAGGAAATCTTTAAATAAAAGTATATAATAAAGACAATAGCGGATCCAGAAAATTTATGAAGGGCTCAGATTTTTTTTTTGCTTCCAGTACTATCTTTCATCCAATTTTCATTCTTCATGAGGGAGTCAATCTTACAAAAGACTATCTTAAAAAATATCTGATCACACAACTACATAAACAAACAAACAAAAAAATCGAACTAGAGGGAGCTCTAGACCCAAAATATGTCCACCTATGAATGAACGTGCATGCTGAATATGAAAATGAAATTGAGTAGTTTATTGTTAATTACAAGCATGCAGAGTATGAATGCCATTTCTTTTAAAGGAAAGCACGCATGATATGATATATAACCCCAATTAATGTTATTGGGAAAAGATTTTTGTATCTTACAATTTAGTTTTACTAACTTAAAATCTTCTTAGTAGTAACAGAGAGTAATTAAATTGTATATTGAGTCGGACATTTGTTGGAAATACAGTGGTTTACTTGTGTAAATTCTCGTAACAAATGTTTATTTTCTCAAATCCGAGTTTTGGTAAGTGAGAAATTGAACCAATAGTTGGCATATTATGGTGGATGAAATGGTTTAACATATGTTTGATGTCTTTAACTTTTTTGACGACTAACACAATCGCGTTGGACTTGTTAAATACAAGAGTGTTGGACTTGTTGTTGGATCTTGTTGATCACCAGCATGTTGGACATGGACTTGACTTTATCTAGTCAGTTCCTGTGATGTGGCTGATTGATAACTGTAAAATACAATAGCAAATAATATTTTTACACCCGTAGGTGGTCGATCCCACAGGGACTGAGCAACGAAAAATCCAAAGTAGTAGTTATAATTTCTAGGACATAGAAGTTTGAGGAATTTGAAAAAGGGGATTTGTTTGGAAATTAAAGATGACAGTGCAATAAAATAAAGGTTTTGAAAACAATTAAAGAAAACACAGATCTTAGGGCAGATAATCTAATCATCAACATGCAATCTCAATCAACTCAGCAATGGGGAAAACATAGATTTTTGTGGATTAAATTCCTTGGTCAGGCATTTAAATCCTAGATTATTAATTAGTGACTATCTCCTCTCGGTCTCAAGAACACCAAATTAATCAATCTCATAATTATCTAATTATTCCTATGTAGGTTTCTTCCTTTTGAGACAGAAAACAAACACAATTAATTCTCTCTTCCTGTAAATAATTTTCATCACTCGATCCATCAATTATTAACTATAAACCTAGATCTCAATTCACCTCTCGGTCCTTCTTTTAATCTAGATTATAAAATTAAATCAGAGAATTAATTCATGCTATATGAGTCGATTTCAATAAACATGCATCAGAAAAGATAAATCACTACCCTAGAACCTGTTTAGGGTTCTAGCCACAAAACATGACTAGAATTATAGAGGGGGAAGAAGACCTAATTTGAGTATTGGGTAAAAATAGTAAAAACTGCCAAAACAGGCCCAAAACAGCTTTTTCGGGCCTCCGTGTCGATCGACACAAATCCTATCGGTCGACAGGATTGCAGATCACAAGTTTCCGGAGTTTTGACCTCTGTTTCGGTCGACACAAATCCTGTCTCTCGACACAGAAACATCTGTCTGCGCAGTCTCACGGTTTTGGCCCTAACTCTTGCTTCCGAACTCCGATTGGCCCGATTCCAGTTGCGTTGGAAAGCTAATTCAAAGATCTTTCTCTTTCCATGATCCATTAGCTCGGATTCCACGTGTGGAAGAATTCGTGACTGTTCTTTTGAACATCATCTGCTTTCGGTACGGGTTTCTAATGAATTTGTAAAACCAGCATAAATCACCCATCAAAGGCATAACACCCTCCAAAATAGACTCATGCATAGAAATAAGTAAAAATATAACAAAATATAATTGAAACAATGGAGAAAAATATAGATAAGTGAGTATAAATATGAGCTTATCACCGATGAGTCAACATATATGTTTTGAATTCGGGACCATTTTGGTCACATGTTTTGAATTCTGGACCGTTATGGTCAACACCATATTGTCAATCATTGACTTCAGCATGTAACTGTCCAAACTTAATGTTTGAGGTTATGTCTGCTCAGACTTGATGTCTGAGAGTGTAACTGCTGAGGTTGTAACATCTCAAGCTTGATGTTTGAGAGTGTAATGGTGTCAGACTCGATGTTTGACTTTATAACTGTTGTCAGACTTCATGTCTGAGTCTGTAACTATTGTCAGACTTCATGTTTGAGTTTGTAATGGTTTTCATGCCATAAATGGTAGACATGATGCTCCCTTATGTGTTGAAGCCTATAAATAGACATTTCTAGGTGCATACATGTACTGCATATTTTTAGCTCTCAGCTGCAAACACTCTGCCAAAAACTCTCTCTGAAAATTGTCTAACATGACCGGTCAATTCAGTCTAAACTCCATTCAATTCGCCGGAGCTCGTTTGATTGTGGTGCTGCTTCAACTGAGGCATAGCCATTTTACCTTTGGGGACAACACGCTTTAATCCGAGCACTATGGTTGCGTAATTGTCTTGCGAGAAGAGGACCCCTCGACTAGGCTTTAACACTATTTTGTTTGTTATTTCTTCATATTTTAAACATTGTTCTGGTTGTCATTTTTTTGTACTTTAACACCGTCGTGTTTGTCTTTCTCTGTACAACACTGTTGTGTTTGTGTTTTCTCAGACACTGTAATACAACATTCGCAAGACAATTAGATCTACAATTCTGAGACAAGACGTATGGCTGACAACACCAACTCCAACATCGTTCCGCCTGGCGACAACATAAACATACCACCAGGTGGGAACAACACCAACACCAACACTAGTGATGTCAGTGGAAACCACAACATCACTGTCAACATTGCTAGAAATGGTGCTGGAGTTGTGCTCGACTATGACACAAATGCTTCTACGTTAAACTGATGTTTCCCTACCAACGCTCTAGCTGAGAAGCCATTCAAGTTCGCGAGAGTGGACTTCAAAACATGGCAGCAAAAGATGTTCTTCTACGTTACTACACTTGGGTTGTCCTCTTTCCTCAAAGACAACAAGCCTATCACCGCTGATGATGAGCCCGATATCAATAGGAGGCATGCTTTTGACAGTTGGTGCCACAATGAATTTCTCTATCAACACTTTATTTTAAATGCTTTAGTAGATTCCTTGTATAGGGTCTATAGTGTTGGTCCCTTATGATCAGAGTCGTCGTGGTTACAGTAGAGTACACATACGAAGTGCAGCGGAATAGATTGCGTTTTCTTGTATTTAGATTATTTTCAACTTCCTTTTTGATTAAGGTTTTCTTAGGTTACCCTTTTCAGTTATACGCTAGTAACGTGGTTACTAGGTTTTAAAACTTAGTAGCTCGAGAAGCAGTAACGATAAAACAATACACAATTTATAGTGGTTCGATCAAATGATCTACGTCCACTCCTTAGCCGAATCGCTCAGAATTTTACTAGAAAGTATAAGGTGTACAAAGAGTTGCCTCTCCTGTTAAGCAATTCGCCTCCTGAAGATCTGTCTGCTTTACGGCTCTCTTCCGATACCCCGAACTTCCCTGGTGTAGTTCCGGCTGAGTCAAGGGCGCACCTTCGTAAAACTCGCTTTCACCACTTTCTTTGGAGGAGTTTAAAGTTTCCTCCGAACTTCATATGTGCTCGGCTTCAGTGCCCGCCTTAATCAATTTCTTCACAAGAAATTGACTGCTGGATGCTTTCCTTAAAAGGAAAGTGATCCCAATGATTGAAGATTCTTGAACCAGTTCAAGAATCACTCAGACGAATGTCAGATGTAGTGAGACACTCGGAGTGTTGAAGGCCTTTGAAAATCTCTGGATTGTGCCTTTCAACTGGACTGCTCTCTTGCCTTTTTTGCTTTTTGGATTCTTTCGTATATCGTGTTTCTGGTTAGAGAGTGAGCAGCACCTGCATTGTCTTTTGACTTCCCTTTTATAGTTATGATCTTGAAGTTTGGGTCGATAGATCCGTTTAGACACAACGGATCTTTCTCCTTAAATGCGGGTAGCTAATTATTGATTTTTCTGCTTTCTGACAGGCTTTTCGTCCTACTTCTAACATGGCTAATTGTCGCGCGTTGGTCAGAGTGGCGGTGTTGCAGTCCTTCTGTTTTGCTTTGCTGAGCTTCTGCTAGTACGGGATGCTGGATCTCTTTCAGCATGCTTTTGATCTCCTTGCACAACGAGTACTTTGTCTGTTACTCTGATTTGATCTGCTAGCATCTTTAGCGGTCAAGGATGCGTTTGTTGAATGCTGATCTTCTTAGCATTCTTAATACGCACAGCCTTCAGCATTGTTCGATGTTTGCTGAGATATTTTAATTGGCCTATTCTATTACAACATGATGTTTTAACCTATACAGGACATTACATCGGATGCTAAGCTATGCTAAGGTTCAGCAATGATCAACCGTCTACTAAGGTCTGATCCAACAAAACCTTTTACAATAAGAACCTAAGGGTAATTTACAAGTATTTTCCCAACAATTTCCCCCTTTTTGGTGCGATCATAGCTTATAAAGGATTGCTGAGACTTAGCTTAGAGATTAAAAACAAAATTGCATGTAAAGCATTTAGCAAACATTGAACATCTTCCGTTGAGTATACAAAAAGTGCATATCAACTATTGTTCATACTTGGAGAATCAGAATTCAGAGGAAAAGCATGAAAACCGACAGGACAAAGGTTTAGAGAATGACCTGAATTCTGAGCATCTGGTGGACGTTTTGGCTTTTCAAGAGATTCAACTTTCTTCATTGTCATGGCCATTAGTTTCTCCATCTGTTCAATCCGTGCCCGTTGTTCTTCTCTTTGTTGTTCTGCTAGCTTCATTCTTCGTTCCATCATTATTCGTTCGAATTCTTTTTCTTTCAGTATCAGCTCGGCTTCCTCTGCTTTTATCCTTGCTTGTTCAGCAATCCTTCTTTCTTCCCCCTCTTTGAGAGCATCCAAAACAGAGGTGGTGAAAGACTTGTGAGCGTCAAGATTGTCGTATAGAGTCATCACATTTGATTGTACCATAGACACGGTTTCTTCGACATGTGTGATTTTGGTGGTGACTTATCCAACTTGTTGCTGAACTTCTGAGACAGAGGTTTTCACGCCCGAGATTGCGCCGCGGACATCAGCAACCTCTTTCAGGACTTCTTCATTGAATCTGGCTTGCTGGATATCGCGTTGATGCAGGGCGTTGTTAAGAATGTTGACAAAAGATTGGAAGCTTACTTGGACTGGTTCAGCGTCGATGGGATTGTCAGAGAGAACTATTTCTGTACTGCCTGCTAATGAAGTAGCTGCACCATCTTCGCTTTCCAATGTACCAATTTCAGAAGCTTGTGTTGCTACGTCAACTCTTTGTGTGACAACATCAAGAGCTACATTGGTAGCTACTTCCAAGGAGTTACTCATAGAATTCCTTCCAAGAGTTGAATCAGAACCTTGAGGTTCAGAGACATGAGATGAAGTTGCGCTTCCAGTACATGCTTTCTGAAAGTTGATAATTTTGAGGTAGTCCTGTCGTCTGGCCTCCTTCTCTTTTTCTTCTTCGAGCGCGGCTAGTTCAAGATTTCTAACCCGCACTTTCTCCTCATAAGCGGCTTTGCATTTGCGATAAGCAATCATTGTAGCCCTTTGTCGTTTGGTTAGTGCCATGTGCGCCAAGGACTTCTTATCTGGCGCAAACTGTGATTTTGGCAGGGACTGTGATGGAAGAAACTTCCTGTGAGCTCGGATGGCTTGCAATCGAGCATGTACTTGTTGATCAGTATATTGTCGCGTGCAGGGAGGCTGGTCCATCCCCTCATTTGCCCATGATTCTTCGGAACTCCAGAAGTTAAGACCTTTTCTAGCGATAACAATCATCCTTTCTTCAACACAGAGTTCATGCATGATGTAGTCATAAGTCTTCCATCGTCGAAATTGAGTGCCAAGCACTCTTCCTTCCTTTGTTTCTTCATTAATCACAGCAGAAAAGACACCTGTGATGTCTCTATTTACTTCTTGCTCTACGAAGGCTAAGATCTCTTCACTCCAATCTCTGAGATCTGCATTCATATCTTCATTATCTGAGACAGCAGCACACCATTGTGCTATACGTCGTGAGCGAAAAAGTTTGCCAGGTAAGCCATCAAATGGTATCCTCAGTTGTTCAGTTTGTAAAATGGGGTATTTCCGAAGGGTTTTGGCATCAAACACTTCAGCAAATTCCCCCTCAGAATCAGATGCTGATGAACAGGTGGACTCGTCCAGATATCCAGCGGAGGAGACATCGAGGTCCATTGCATCTTCTGTTTGATCGATGCTATCAGCAACAGCTGGTGTTTCCTCAGCAACATGGACGTCTTCAGCAGGGTCTGTCATAACTTCATCTGTTGCATTTGATACTTCAATGATTGGTTTCACAGAGTTGTCAGTTTCAGTAGAGGTTGTCTCTGGTTCTTCAATGGTTTCTTCCATAATGTTCCCAACCATTGTGGATCCTTCACCATTAGTATGATCTATGGCTTCAGTTGATGGTTCGGTCGCAGATCCAATAGTATTTTCCATATCGGTGGATTCTTTGGCAGTGGAGATTCCAGATCCAGGATCCTCAGTTGTTTCCTTAACGACCGTCTCTGCAGTAGACATGTTTGTATCAGCACTTTCCTTAGATATCGCCGATGTCCCTACATCCTTATCTGTGGAATGTATGTCGGCTGTCTCTGGTCGTGTTTCGTTCTCTTCTGAGCTACTGTCTTGAAGACATGTGGCAATAGGTTCGCCAAATTTGACCGATTTGCCTTTGGAATGTTCCGTGGGTTCAAAAGCGCCAGATTGAATTAGCACATCTAATTCTTCGTCAGCGATACCATCTGCTGCAGTTATAGTCTGTGAAGGATTATCCATTTTTTTTTCGGTCAAAGTAGAGGCAACTTTCGTCTTCCCTTTCTTTGCTGCTCTGCTTGAATCCTCAGCAGTTTCTTCATCGAGTGTGAGATCAGTATTCTCCTTTTGACTTACTCGTTCTAGATGAGACCTCTTTATCCTTTCGAAGTTTAGATCCCTTCCTTCGAAGGTGATTCTATCCTTCTCCTTTCTAAATTCCTTCAGTTCCTGTGCCCTTTTCTTTTCGTCACGCTTTCGTTTGGTCTCACGTATACCTCGCAAGCGTTCTTCATGACTTTTGGATGAAAGGGGAGAGTCAGGTGCTGTTGGGGTCGTGACAGTGGATAGCTTAGCAACTTTGCGTAGTCGCTGACGACCAGATCTTCTGGTGGGAGCAGTACCCTTTTGTTGTTCAGAAGAAATTGGAACACCAAGTTGACCAATTACAAGTGGCTGCTAAAGGGTGGCCTTTTGGTCCATAATTTCTTCAATCTGTTCGGTTGGTATATCTCCAAGAGCCACAATATCATCAAGCTGCTTGAAGCAATGGTCTGTTTCAGCGTTCTGAGTTAATGTTGCTATTTCCTCAGCAGAGATAGGCGTTCCTATCTGCAGTACTTGTTCGCCCAAGGAACGCTCATCTACTTCCTCATCTGAAGTAGGTTTGTCCGCATCCACATTAGATTTACCGGTCAGCCTTCTTGGTTTTTTGTAATCAAGGGGATTGGCTGCTTTTCGTGTGACCGGAATGAAATCAGTGGCGAGCGATTTTATTCCTTGATCAATTTTCGTTGAATGCATGACCAATTCCAGAAACTTGCTTATTTTCAATCCAAAATTAACATTTGAGGAAAAGATTCCATCCACGGACAAGTGATCGTTTTTCCTGGCATGTTCTGCCCAACGTTCGAAGAAGTACTCAGCCCAATTTCCCTTCACTTTGTCTGTGAGAGCCATCATTACTGCGTATTTTTTAGCAGAAAGCTCAGAGTATGAACCGGCATCGCATTGGAACTCTTGATCACCAACTCGGCTAGAATTTTAAATTCATCCTGTAAGGAGTTAATGGGTGTGGCAGCCCGGAAGGTAATCACATGACCTTTCTTATCCTTCAGCACACCAGGCTTCTTCCAAGAATTCCAACGTCTTTCCATCTCATCATAATCTGTTACTTTGTACTGAGATATGCGTTCCCCCTCATTCCAAAGATGAAAAGTTTTAGCAAGAATATCGGCACTTACATCAATGATACTTACATAAACACAGGTTTTAAAATATTTTCCATCTTTACTCATGACTGCTCTGGCATAAAATTCAGAAACCATATGCGAATGAAAATGTATGGGTTCAGCGGATAAGTATTGAGTTACCTGTTTGTTCTCAAGGATATCCATTATACAATCAGGAATGTGTTCAGCAGCAAGACGTTTGTACAGGATCCTATCTTTCATGATTTGAGCCAAACGCCTCTGTTCCTTTGAGTGGCCTGCTAGGGATTTCTTCTTTGCCATCATGATGAGCTGACCATATGATATAGAATCATCGATATCTTCCTTCTTTAGTATCCCAGTGAACCCAGGTGCATGTCGCATATGTAAGGGTTCTTCAGAATTCGGTGGAAAATTGAATGGACGAGGTTCATTGGATTCAGGGTGATGATCCTGACTAGTAGATTTCTGGGAAGATGAGGCTAGGGGATCTGTGGCCATATCTGTGAGAGAAAAGTCTCGAAAATTTTTTTTTAGGGATTCTCACTGTTTGGGAATTTTTGCTTTCAGAATGATGAGAAGAGAATGAACAGTGATCAGAGCGAATGTAGGGTTAATTTGAATGTGAGATCTAACGGTTGAGGGAAAATCCGCGGAAGGTTAGATCGACGGTTCAGAAAAAACGCGTCTTTCCATATGGCTTCCCATGCTCCGATACACACTCAAGTGTTTCTAACGTGGCATCTCCTCAGTTGGTGCCGCCATTTGCAAGCATTAATTACGTCTGATCGGGTCCCATCACGTTTGAACTTTGGTCATCCCGCCTCGATTTTGGGATAGGTTATTGCTTAGCATCCGTTCTAGGATGCTGATAGAATACGATCCCTTCCAACATTCTGATATCCAGCAACTTCCGAGGAACTGCTGAGTCATAGAGATTTTAAAAATAAAAATATGATGATGAGATCCTCGACATTGTCAATACTTCTTGCTCCCTATTGCTGGAAAAATGATTGACTTCCCATGCATACACGTCGATTCCTTTATTGGTGATGTTTCGTATTCCAAGGGATGAATCATTGCGATCTTCAGACAGATTTTTCTCTTTCTTCTTGTCATAAATGAGAAATCCCCTTTAAATACCGTAGTTGGAGGTTATCCAAACATCTCATATTTCCTCCTTCCCTGTTTCACTCTTTCAACCTTCTTCTTCTTCAAGAAATTCGAGTTCTTTCCTTAAGTCATGGAATCTCCTCCTCGAGTCATAGATATCCGACGTAACCTGATCTTTGATGAGCCGGGTCTGGATAGGTACTACATAGACGAGTGTGATGTGGCCGTAAAGGTCATATCTACGTTGCAGTGGGGGGGTCTTTCTCAATTTCTGTGTGCTACCCCTCACCGTTTCCAGGAGGAAGTATTGAGGGATTTTCTCAGTGAGTGCCATGTTGTTCCAGGGTCAATCTTTGGGGTGTTCCATAACAAGCTTGTTCACTAGACCCCAGACACCTTTGTGGTCGATTTCGGGCTTCCTCGTGGTCCGTTGTCTGTGGAGGACTATCTTTCAGAGGAGGTGGCTCCAGAATGGCTGGCATGGGAGAAGTGGCGTCATTCTCCCCGTTTTGATTTCAGCCCTGACATCCCTGCTTCGGGCCTTAGGACACCATATTGGGTCCTGTTTCGCATTGCCCATGAAATCCTTATTGGAGAGGAACCTTATGACCTCTGTTTCTCAAGGCCCGTTTGGCAATTGATGATGACCATGGACGATGCTGCTTCCGTTGACTGGGCTGGATACGTTTTCAAGAACGTCTGGGAGGCTGTCAAGCTTCATCCGTTCGTGCCTCTGCGGAATGGGATGCAACTCAGCTGGTTGATGGAGAAGTACTTTCCAGAGATTGCTGACGGTCCATCCAACCTTCAAGGGGCTGATTTCTATCCTTACAAGTCTGTGTCGCCTTTCTAGATGAACTTCATAAAATCTTTTGTATGTCCTTTTGTATGTTGGCCGAAGATGCCCTTTTTCCTTTTGTAATGTAGACATGTTCTTCTTTTGAGAATGAATGTATGAATATGTCCTTCTCTTGATGTTTTGTCTCTTTAGACAAAGTATAGGTTGCATCTGCATTTTTCATGGCTTGCTGAGCAAAATCAATTTATCTGCTAAGCATAGATAGGAACATATCCATCGGAAGTAGCATAAGAATTCCCAAGAAAACCAGAAAGAATGAGAGTAACATCTCATTCATCCACAGCAATATCTAGTTCCATCATACCCAATTTGATGCATAATTCCTTGAATCTAACCTCTTCAAGGGGCTTCGTGAAGATGTCTGCTATTTGATCCTCAGTACATATTCGCTGAATATCAATATCCTTCTTTTCTTGATGATCACGAATAAAATGATGTCGGATGTCAATGTGTTTTGTCCTGGAATGATGTACTGGATTCTTTGTGATGCACATAGCACTATTGTTGTCACAATAGATTGGCACGCATTCTGGTGATATGTCATAATCTTGGAGTTGTTGTCGGATCCACAAAATTTGCTGACAACAACTTGCAGCCGCTACATACTCTGCTTCGGTGGTTGAGGTTGCTACCGAGTGTTGCTTTTTGCTGAACCAGCTAATCAGTTTGTGACCAAGGAATTGACATGTACCACTGGTGCTTTTTCTGTCGATTTTGCATCCTCTAAAATCCGAATCTGAATATCCACTTAGAGCCAGACTTTCGGCTCTTGGATACCAAATCCCTAAGCTTTCTGTGCATTTCAAATAACAGATGATTCTCTTTTCTGTATCAAGATGTGTCTTGTTTGGTTGAGATTGATATCTAGCACATAATCCCACAACATATGATATATCGGGTTTGTTGGCAGTGAGATATAGCAAAGATCCGATGATTCCTCGATACAAGGTAGGATTGACTGCATCTCCATCTTTTTCAAGATCTGCTAGACACGCATTGCTGATGGGAATCCTTAAGCTCTTGGATTTCTCTGGACAGTATTTAGCAATGAGATCTCGCGTATATTTCTTCTGATGAATGAATATTCCTTCACTTGATTGGTGAACTTGAAATCTGAGAAAATAGGACATTCTTCCCATCATGCTCATTTGAAAATTACTCATCATTAGCTTTGAGAATTTATCACAGAGAGCTTGATTCTTTGAGCCAAAGATGATGTCATCAACATAGATCTGTACGAGTAGAATGCTTCCTTCGTCTTTAATTCGAAAGAGTGTTTGATCAATCCTTCCCTTTTTGAAGCCATTATCGAGTAGAAACTTAGATAAAGTTCCATACCAAGCTCGAGGCGCTTGTTTTAGCCCGTACAAGGCTTTTCTTAGTTTATAGACCTGATTTCCATTCTCAAAACCCGGAGGTTGCTCAACATAGACTTCTTCCTTGAGTTTGCCATTGAGGAATGCACTTTTAACATCCTTTTGCATGACCGAGAATTCATGATGCGCTGCATAAGCGAGAAATAATCTGATTGCTTCAAGCCTTGCTACTGGCGCAAATGTCTCATCATAGTCGATCCCTTCGCATTGTTTGTACCCTTTGGCTACAAGGCGTGCTTTATTTCTCACCACCAAGCCAGATTCATTCTTCTTGTTTTTGAAAACCCATTTGGTGCCTATGACATTCTGGTGTTGTGGTCTATCTACCAGATCCCATACGTGGTTGCGAGAAAATTCAGCAAGCTCCTCTTGCATAGCGTTTACCCAGTCTGGATCACGTAGTGCCTCCTCAACTTTAGTTGGTTCTTCACTTGATAAGTAGCATAAAAAACATTGCAGATCCTTGTCTGGTCAAGATGGGGTCATTGATATCTCCAAGGACATCTTCTAAAGGATGTGCACGCAGCCATGCTGGTCTGATTGGCTCTCCAGCAGTTCTTCGTCTTCTGGAATTATATGTCTGCTCTGCGTTGACCACTTCATGCTCAGTAGGATTTTGATTTTCAATAGAGGGTGTTCCTTCAGCAGCTCGTCCGTCGGTTATAGGAGTATCATGGTCTGGATCTTCTCTTCCAGTGGAATTTTCATCATCAGGTGCCTCAGCATCTGGTATCTCAGCAATTGGTATCTCAGCAACTGGTATCTCAGCAGCTGGTATCTCAGCAGCTCCTCTGCCAAGATCTTCAGCAGCATTGACTTCCTCAGCAACGCGGATAGGATTGGAGTTTTCATCGTCTGAATCATCTAGCGAATTAGATAATCCTTTTGGGGGTTGGCCTCAGCATGAACGTTAGCATCACTGGCCTGGTCTCCTGGTTTTGTTTGATCAGGATTACATTCATTCATAGACTTAGTCGAGTCAAGTCGCAAGTGTTTATGACAGTTCAAGATCGATTGACCATTAACATCATTAGTCTCATGATTGTTATCCTTTGTCTCATTGACAGCTCTGCGCACTAAAGTAGATTCATAAAAAATAACATTGCATGTTATTTCCACAATCCCAGTAGTCTTGTTTAACACTCTATATCCTTTTTGGGTGGGGTGACCATATCCGAGAAGTACACCCTCATCCGACTTAGGCGAAAAAGTGTTAAGTTTTGACTTTCCGTTATTATGGATATAACATGTTGCACCAAAAGCACGTAGATAATCTAAATTAGGCTTACGACCGTTATATACTTCATAGGGAGTTTTGTTGAATCGGACGTTGATAGAGCTCCTGTTCTACGTGTAGCAAGCAGTCATCACTGCTTCACCCCAATATCTAGCAGGTAAGTCAGCATCAGCTAGCATAGATCGTACTGCTTCTTTCAGAGTTCGATTCCTTCTTTCTGCTAGACCGTTCTGTTGTGGAGTCCTAGCAGTGGATCTCTCATGACTTATACCGGCTTCTGCGCAAAAATCCATGAGAATGCCATTGCAGAATTCTGTTCCATTGTCAGATCGAATCCTTTTCACTGTAACTTCTTTGCTATTTTGCTCCTTGAGGATCAACTCGGGTAGAGTAATCTTGACTTCATCTTTGGTCTTCAGTAACCGAACCCATGTATACCTGGAATAATCATCAACTATTACAAGGGTATATATTCTTTTACTTACCGAGGGTGGAGTGACAGGTCCGAATAGATCCATGTGCAATAATTCAAGAATTCTGCTTGATGTATTCTTTTCTTGGTTGGAGTGAAATGACGCTCTGGTCTGCTTTCCTTGTTGGCATGCCTTGCAAATGCCTTCCTTACGAAACGTGATGTTTTGTGGTAAACCTGTAACAAGATCATTTCTGGCAATATGGTTGATGGTTTAGAAATTTAAATGATTTAACCTCTTATGCCATAACCAAGTGGTTTCCTCTTTATTCAGTGCTAGAAAGCATGAATGTTGACCACTTTGCCAATCAACCACATAAAGTCTGCCTTTCTGAATTCCTCTATGCTTTGCTTCTCCTGTCATATTGTCAGCTATAGAACATCCTGTATGAATAAAAGATATTGTATACCCGTTTTTGCATAGTTGACTAATGGTTAGCAGGCTGTACTTGAGATTGGATACGAGAGCAACATTCACTATTCTTAGTCCATTCCGCTCTATGCATCCTCTTCCAAGCACTCTTCCTTTGCTGTTGTCACCAAATACTACAGATGGACCATACGATTTTTGAATATCTGAGAACAATTCTTCATCTCCCGTCATATGCGCGGAAAAACCACTATCCAGGATCCACTCATTTGACATGCTTGATGTCTTAGCACTTGAATCCTGTTCCTGCAAGGACAATTAAGTTGATTTAGGTCCCCGTTTTGAGTCGGGTCCTGGAGGATTAGCTTGAGTCATTGTCCCTCTTGGGACCCACATTTTGATAATTGTCAAAGATTTTTCTTTGAGATCTATTTTGCTGATTTCTTCAACCCTTTTATTAGCATATGTATGTGGTTGTGCGTTGTGCTCTTTCACCTTCATTGTCCTTTGATGATATATGTATCTGGACTCGGGTCTGACATAGGTGTTTCTCCTATGTGGTGTGTTGTGATAATATTGGGGTTTCATTGAGCAATTCTTAATGTCTCTTCCCCGAGAAAGGATGGGATTTGGCTTCCTAGCATTTGAAATAGGATGCTCAGCCTTTGTCCTTGAGTTTGCTGACAAGTTTTGCTTATCAGACTTCAAATGTAAGTTTTGATGCCGTTCAGCATCTCTTATGAACCTCTGCTGAAATCTTACATTCTGCTTGACCTTTTGCTGAGGTCTAGCATAGTGCTTGACACTCTGCTTGGGTTCAGCAGACTGTTCGATATTCTGCTGAGCGATCAGACTAGCATTTGAGGATTCAGCAACCAATTTATCCTTCTCTTTAATAATATCAAATATTTTTCCGCCAGAGACAAAAATGATATCTTCCTTTTTATTCGAAGTATTATTTTTGTCATTGCAACTATGCCCAATTCTAGATTGGTCACCGTGATATTTCTGTCGGCTTATCAGGTTATCCAAAATATCATGACTTGTCATGTATGCGCAGACACACTTCTCATTGGCTTTGTTTTTCAACAATGTATTCTCCCTTTCAAGAATTTTAACACTTTCAAGGTGTTCAGAAGATTCAGTTCTAAGTCTTGATAGTTCCTCACTATCAGACCTTAGTCTTTCGACTTCATTGGTCAGACTTAGGATTTTTTTGTTTGAGCGAGGAATTATCTTTCACAATAGCATCTTTCAAGGTGTATACCTTAGAAAGTTCTAAAGAGAGTTTGGTAAGATAATCTTCCTCAGAATCTAGTAGGAAATCCTCTGATTCAGATATATGTGTTGAGCATAAAGTGTTTGTTATAAGTGTTAACTCCTGATTGTCGACTGCTAAGGCCGATTCAAAGGATTGCTCAGCAACAGCGAGTGGTTCACCATCTTCAACGATTTTTGCCATAAAGACCATTGGAGCTTCTTCTTCCTCATCAGTGGGATAATATTCCTCTTCGTTGTCGGGAATATCTGGAACTTCTGTCCTTGTTAGCAACGCCTTTGTTACAGCTCGTACTGCTCGTCTTTCAAATCTCTGACGCAGACGTTCTCTTTCCTCAGGACTCACTTTTGGACAGTCATGTTTCAAGTGATCAGGTGACTTGCATTCAAAGCATGTTCTTATTCTTTTTTCAGTAGGGTGCTGCATCATGCTTGCTTTTGCTTCTTTTTCGGCTTTAGCTTCCAGAATCATCTTTTGTATCTTTTTCATCTGTTCCTCTAGCTCGCCTATTTTCTTATCTTCATCGTTGACTGTAGAAGTTGATGAAGTCTCTTTGGATGATGTAGCAGAGGCAGGTGTGGACTTTTCTTGATTGTAGAAAGGTTTCCTCGGAGATTTCCATTTGTTTCCATCTTTCTTGACAAAGTATGCTACATCTTCTTGAGTTCCAGAGTTTGTGGAATTTGGATGTATAACAGCAACTTCATTTTTCTTTGACTGCTGAATGATGAATTCATGTGACTTGAGTTGTGAGAAGACTTCAGCGGTCGTCATATTGTTGAGATCTTTCTCACTCATGCTTGTCATCTTGACAAACCAATCACTCCTGGGGTAAAGCTTGGATATAATCTTATTATTCATTTCCCCTTTGTCATATGTCTTGCCGACATTTTTGAGTTCTGCGATAATAGTGTTGAACCTTTCTTCCATTTCCTGAATGGTTTTTCCTGGAATCATGGTGAAGGATTCGTACTTGTCAACAACGACTTGTAGCTTGTTTCGCTTCATCTGTTCCGTTTCCTGAGAGACTTCGCACACATAGTCCCACATCTCCTTCGCGGTGTCATAATCTAGAGCTTTGTTGGACATTAAGGGGGGCAGACATTCCATAATTAGCTTCATGGCGATAAACTCCAGTTGGCCTCTCTTTTTGTCTTCAAGAGTCCATTCCTCGTAAGGTTTGCTCACAATCTCAGGTCTGGGTTGACCACCAGCGGGTCCAGGGGGTGCGGTGTTGACCTTCATGATTTCAATAGGTCCAACCGTTAGGATGTCCCTCATCTCTGGGTGTATGCTCTGCAGCTGGATCATGGCCTTCTTTTTCCATGTTTCAAATCCATCCTTGTTATACTTCGGGAGAGCGTGATTAGACATCGTCGTTACCTGAGCTATACCAATACAAGAGACACAAGGAAAGACTAGGATCTAGGTCCTAAGCGACTCAGAAGCAGTCGGTTTTTCAACCTCCTGCTCTGATACCACTTGTTGGTCCCTTATGATCAGAGTCGTCGTGGTTACAGTAGAGTACACACACGAAGTGCAGCGGAATAGATTGCGTTTTCTTGTATTTAGATTATTTTCAACTTCCTTTTTGATTAAGGTTTTCTTAGGTTACCCTTTTCAGTTATACGCTAGTAACATGGTTACTAGGTTTTAAAACTTAGTAGCTCGAGAAGCAGTAACGACAAAACAACACACAATTTATAGTGGTTCGATCAAATGATCTACATCCATTCCTTAGCCGAATCGCTAAGAATTTTACTAGAAAGTATACGGTGTACAAAGAGTTGCCTCTCCTGTTAAGCAATCAGCCTCCTGAAGATCTGTCTGCTTTACGGCTATCTTCCGATACCCCGAACTTCCCTGGTGTAGTTCCGACTGAGTCAAGGGCGCACCTTCGTAAAACTCGCTTTCACCACTTTCTTTGGTGGAGTTTAAAGTTCCCTCCGAACTTTGTATGTTCTCGGTTTCAGTGCCCGCCTTAATCAATTTCTTCACAAGAAATTGACTGCTGGATGCTTTCCTTAAAAGGAAAGTGATCCCAATGATTGAAGATTCTTGAACCAGTTCAAGAATCACTCAGACGAATGTCAGACGTAGTGAGACACTCGGAGTGTTGAAGGCCTTTAAAAATCTCTGGATTGTGCCTTTCAACTGGACTGCTCTCTTGTCTTTTTTGCTTTTTGGATTCTTTCGTATATCGTGTTTCTGGTTAGAGAGTGAGCAGCACCTGCATTGTCTTTTGACTTCCCTTTTATAGTTATGATCTTGAAGTTTGGGTCGATAGATCCGTTTAGACACAACGGATCTTTCTCCTTAAATGCAGGTAGCTAATTATTGATTTTTCTGCTTTTTGACAGGCTTTTCGTCCTACTTCTGACATGGCTAATTGTCGTGCGTTGGTCAGAGTGGCGGTGTAGCAGTCCTTCTATTTTGCTTTGTTGAGCTTCTGCTAGTACGGGATGCTGGATCTCTTTCAGCATGCTTTTGATCTCCTTGCACAGCGAGTACTTTGTCTGCTACTCTGATTTGATCTGCTAGCATCTTCAGCGGTCAAGGATGCGTTTGTCGAATGCTGATCTTCTTAGCATTCTTAATACGCACAGCCTTCAGCATTGTTCGATGTTTTCTGAGATATTTTAATTGGCCTATTCTATTACAACACGATGTTTTAACCTATATAGGACATTACATCGGATGCTAAGCTATGCTAAGGTTCAGCGATGATCGACCGTCTACTAAGGTTTGATCCAACAAAATCTTTTACAATATGAACCTAAGGGTAATTTACAAGTATTTTCCCAACATATAGCAATGTAACTAGTGCTAAAGAGTTGTGTCAACTTCTAGAGAAGAAGTACAAAACCTAGGACGCGGGTACTAAAAAGTACATCATGGCCAAGTATCAGTCTTACCAAATGGTAGACAACAAGTCGGTTGTAGAACAAGTGCAAGAATCTCAATTAATCTTGCACAATGTTCAAGCCGAGGGGATGTTGCTTCCCGATGCTTTTAATGTGGCTGCGGTCATAGAAAAGCTACCCCTTCCTGGAAGGGCTTCAAGAGTTACCTTAAACATTAGAAAAAGGCAATGACTCTTGAAGATTTGATTGTCAAACTTCAAATTGAAAAAGACAATCGAAGGGTTGATCTTAAGCCAAGGGCTATGGATGAAAAGGTTGCTAAGGCCAATTTGATGGAATGTGGTGGTCCATCAAATAAACGAAGGAGGCCTACCCTATGGAACAAAGATATCGTGATAGAAGAGCCTAGGTTCAAGGGTGATTGCTACAATTGTGGCAAGCCTGGCCACATGGCTAGTCAGTCCAAGAAGCCTAAAACTAAAGGAAAAGGAAAAGGGAAGATGGATGCCCACATTGTCGAACACAATGATGATTGGGAATTGCTTAGACTTTGAAATTTTCATTTCACTGTAATAAAGTTGCTACTTTATTGAGTGAGATAAAATTTTATTATGGTTCAAAGTTCTTTATGACGCAAGATGTTAATGTCATGTTTAAGTTGAATGAAACATGCTCATGTTTGTGGAGCAAATACTTAATTGCTGAGTATGTCTCACACTTTGTTTGACATGACTACGAGAATTGACCAAGTCTAATGTGATGAAGAATTAAGGATAATTCATTTGAAGAGCTAAAAGTGATGTTGAACATAATTCTTCATGTTTGAAGAATGAAAACGTGAAATTGAACATGAATCTTTGATTGAATATTCCTTATTTTGTTTTGGTCTAAAGGTGTATACTAGCACTTTTTGAACTATAACAGAGCCATCAAGCTCTAAGTTGTTAAATTTAACACTATGTGGGGTCTATAGTGGTGATAATACCAACACAATAATGTTTGTGGTATTATAAGTAATTCACTACAAGGTGAATATGCAAATGTCTAATTTGAGACATTATAATCTCTTAAGCACACAATTAATATGTTTTAACAAACTTCAGAATTTAAGGTCTTGTGCTCAAAGATGATTAACCTTATGTGAGTTAAGATGATGTGTCACAATAATGTACCGTGACATGGTGAATAACATATTGATGTTATATGTCTTGATCTCGAACACCGCGCCAAGACAAAGAGGTGTGCAAACTGATAAGATCCCTATACGAACTTAAACAAACACCTAAGTAGTGGCACATAAGGTTTGACAACACGATGTTGTCAAACAGTTTCAAGCACAACAAGTGTCATAAATATGTTTACTATAAAGGCACGTCTGACATTTATCGTTGTTTGCCTTTATGTAGATGACATGTTGATTATGGGTAGTAATCGACAAACTATCATTGACACTAAATGCATGTTGGAGCGCAACTTCGACATGAAAGATATGGGTGAAGGATCTAAATCATAAGAAAGTCTAATGGAACTTTTCTATCACAATCTCACTATGTAGAGAAAGTGCTTAGAAAATTCAATATTTATGATAGTCCACTAGCTAAGACACCCTTAGCGCTCAACATTCATCTGAGTAAGAATAGGGGTGACCCAGTAGCTCAAGAATAATATGATACGGTAATTGGATGTCTAATGTACTTGACTAACTGTACGAGACCTGATCTTGCATGCTCGGTGAACAAGTTGAGCAGGTGCACGAGCAATCCAAGTAAAGATCACTGGAAAGCTCTTGTAAGAGTTCTGAGATACTTGAAATATACTTGTAACTTGGGGCTATACTACACTAGATTTCCACCAGTACTTGAAGGGTACTGTGATGCTAATTGGATCTCTGATTCAAGTGATTCCTACTCCACGAGTGGTTATGTATTCACGATCGGGGGGGGGGGGGGGGGTATCGTGGAAAACTAAAATGAACATGTATAGCTCTCTCCACGATGGAATCCAAGTTTATTGTTTTAGACAAAGCTGGTGAAGAAGTTGAATGGCTTCAACACTTTCTAGAAGACATTCCATATTGGAGTAAACCTGTGCCCTCAGTGATGATTCACTACGACAGCCAAGCTGCAATTGGCCGAGCATAGAATAACATGTATAATGGTAAGTCGAGACATATACGTCGTCGACATAACAACATTAGATAATTGATCTCGAATACCGTAATATTTATTAATTATGTGAAATCAATCGATAACCTTGCAGATCCGCTAACCAAGGGGTTTAATCAAGATCAAATGAATAAGTTGCTAGAGGGAATGGGACTAAAATCCACAACTTAGAATAAGTATAGTGGATACCCAACCTAGATGATTGGAGATCCCAAGAACTAGGTTCAATGGTTAAACCAAACTATACGAGTTCGAGTGATAACACCTGTCTGATGATATTTTCTTTAGCAGCCACGCCTTGAAGATGATATTATCTACCCATCCCTAAATGAGCAAGTAAGGTGTTATAGACCTACATGTGGTATAGATTAAGCCAATGACTTTTAATGATTCCTAAAAACCTAGTAGTGGTGGAGTAAGGTAGGATACTTTGAAATAGGAGATCACCTATATAAGTGAGAAGTGGCGGCTGCTTCAAATGAATCACTTATGAATCCAAAGGAGTTTTCCATGGCCCGTAATGGAAACGAACGTGAGACCGGATGGAGTTTTGAAATGTTAATGTTTCAATGTCGTTGTCTAAGTGCACACTATGGAGGAGTAGTTCAAGGTATTCTTACCACTAAGCTACTAGTGTACTCGATGGCATTGAATATGAAAGGTTCAAAGCCACAAACTACCTCTTCTTGTGCATTAATGTTTCTCTATGACTGAGTTGGCTATGCATTTATGCATTTAGGCATTTCCACTCACGGGGGGGATCGTTGGAAATTCGGGGGTTTACTTGTGTAAATTCACATAACAAATGTTTATTTTCTCAAATCTGAATTTTGGTGAGTGAGAAATTGAACCAAAAGTTTGCATATTATGTTGGATGAAATGGTTTAACATATGTTTGATGTCTTCACCTTTTTGGACGACTAACACGATCGTCTTGGACTTGTTGAACATAAGAGTGTTGGACTTGTTGTTGGATCTTGTCGAACACCAGCATGTTGGACATGGACTTGACTTCGTCTAATCAGTTCTTATAATGTGGCTGATGAGTCAGCATATATGTTTTAAATTCTGGACCGTTTTGGTCACATGTTTTGAATTCTGGACCGTTACGGTCAACACCATAATGTCAATCATTGACTTCAGCATGTAACTGTTCAGATTTAATGTCTGAGGTTATGACTGCTCAGACTTGATATCTGTTGGGAAATTATTCCTGAATCTCCCTTAGGATCACATTGTAAAAGGTTTTGTTGGATCAAACCTTACTAGATTGGTCGATCAAATGCTGAATTCTAGTATAGTCTAGCATATCTTGTAATGTACTGTATAGGTCAAGCATTGAGTTGTAATAGACTAATTTGCTAGGAGTTCTCCCTGCTGACACCGAAGTATCTCTAGCAGATTGCTAGTGAAGACTAACACTTGCTAGAAGACAAAGAGATAACAGAATGCCGAGGAGTCAGCATTCGCTAGCACATAGCAGATTGCTAAAGGATTAACAATCCGGAGTCGAAGGAATCAGGAATAAAAAGAGCAACTGCTGAGAACTCAGCAGTCCGATATCTATCTAGCAGATTGCAAATGAAAGCTAGCAGATCGTTCTGAAGGAGCTTAGCAAAGCAGGACAACTAACAACGATTGCTATACCAACGTTCTGACAACCGTACACGCAAGGACAGGACTTTTCAGAAGCAGATCAAAAAGTACTGTACGAAGCCAGAAAACAAGCTGATAAAAGAACCACTCTCGGACAAAGAGACCGTTGTGTCTAACGGATATAAAGATTCAAAGTTTGAATCTTCGAGTATATAAAGACAAGTCCAGAAGAGTGAGAAGGCACTGCTCATTCAATACTCTAACATTCTTTCAAGAGATTCCTAAGACAAAAGCGAAAAGCACAAGAGCAGTCAGTTGAAAAGCAAATATTCGAAACATATTCAAAGCCTTTCAACTACCAGAGTGTCCCCATTGAATTATTGACACTCCATTGAAGAGATCTTGGATTCTACTCAAGATCCTTCAATCATTGGGATACCTTCCTTTATTGGAAGAATCCAACAGTCGAACACCTGAAAAGGTCTAGACTAAGATGGGCGTTTAGCCGCATCTTAAGAAAAGTTAGGAAGTAACTATAAAACTTCCAAAGTAGGAAAGGCAAGTTTTACGAAGGTGTGCCCTTGACTCAGCCAGACCTACACCTGAGAAGTTCAAAAAATTGGAGGATAGCTGTCAAGTAGCCAAACCAAAAGTTCACTGCCTACTTAACGTCCAAGGCGAATCCTTGTACTCTGTATACTTACTTAGTGAATTCTTAGCATTTCGGCTAAGGAGTGGACGTAGATCTATTTGGATCGAACCACTATAAACATTGTGTTCATTTACTGTTTTATTACGCACGAGACTTTAAACCTAGCAATCATATTGCTAGTGTATAACTGTGAAGAAACCTTAATCTATACCTGAGTTTAAATAATCTTCAAAGGAAAACATAAGTGTAAGTGACGATTAATCATTCCACTGCATTTTGTGTTCTTGTTAAGCACGACGACTCTGATATTTAAGGACCAACAAGTGGTATCAGAGCAGGAGGTTGAAAAACCGACTGCTTCTGAGTCGCTTAAGACCAGATCTATCTTTTCCTTGCACTATTACTTATTTTTCTGTGTCTTGTCTGTCTAGCTTAGGAAACTACTTAAGGCGTGAACAAGATGTTGAATCACTCACTTGGGAAGTACTCGAAGGAGAACTTCAAGTCATGGAAGAAGCTCGCCCTCATACAACTCCAAAGCATACATCCTGAAATGGCTGGTGTACTTGAAAGAGGTCCAATTAAAATTCTGAAACCTAACACTTTTTTAGGACCTGCTGCTTCTGGAGAAGAACCAAGACCTCAAATGGTTCCAAAGCCCTATGAAGAATATATAACAGAAGATAAAAAGAGTGCTCAGTTGGAACACGTGGCAAAAAAGCAAGAATATGGAAACGGGGAGATGAACAACAAGATTATCACCAAACTATATCCAAGGGACGATTGGTTCGGAAAGATGACAAGCTTGAGTGAAAAGGACCTCAACAACATGTCTACTTCGGAGGTATTTGCTCAACTCAAATCTCACGAGTTTATTATTCAACAGTCGAAAAAGAATGAGGCGGTCATGGCACAAGCTTCATCAACCCTCGCTGCCAACTCTGAGGATTTAGCGTACTTCGCTAAGAAGGACTTTAGTAAGTTTAAGATGAAGAAGCCCTTCTATAAGCAAGAAAGACCTGCTCCAGCATCACCAGCAAAGGAGGTTGTCTCAACCTCAGGCTCTCAACATGTTGATCTAAAGATCAGTGAGCTGGAAGAGCAGATGAAAAAGCTTCAGAATTTGATGATAGAAGCTAAAGCTAAGAAAGAAGCCAAAGAAATCCAGAAATCATCATCTACCCGCTCAGCAGAGCGAAAGCCTAGGACGTGCTTTGAATGTGGTTCTCTAGACCATTTAAAGCATGAATGTCCGAAAGTCAGCAGAGAAGAGAGAGAGCGCCTGAAGCAAAGATTTGAAAGATGTGCTGTCAAAGAAGTTACTAGGGCGCTTCTGACAAGGACGGAGGCTTCTGACATTCCGGAGAATGACGAGGAGTATTACTATTCCTCAGAAGAAGAAGATAACGAGGAAGCTCTGTTCGTTCTAATGGCAAAATATTGTCGAAGATCAGTTTGCTGATGCTGATACCGATGCTGAGCAGAGTAGTGAATCAACCCTAGCCGCTGAAGAAAATGAGGTACTAATTACCAACACTTCTAGCACTACAGTCATTGATGAATCGGAAGAATCTGTTTTGGATTCTGAGGAAGATTACCTGACAAAGCTGTAGATTGAATTCTCTAAAATGTATGAGATCAAAAATGCTATTATTAGTGAAAATACCTCACTTCAATCAAATGTTCAAACGTTAACCGAGGAAGTCGAAAGACTAAGGTTAGAAAGTGAGGAACTCTTAAAAGTAAAAGCAGATTTCTTTCAACTATCAGAAAAAATTCAAAATTTAGAAAAAGAAAATCTTGCTTTAAAGAGTACACCTAGAGAGGACTGCATTTGTATGTATACATCCAGCAAGGCAGCTCTCAATGCCATTGTAAGCCGACAAAGACATCATAACGATAAGTCTGGGCTTGGATGTGAATTCTCGAAATGGATTCCAAAATCTGATGCTAATTCCTCCAAGCAAAATCCAATCTTGTTTGTATCTGCTGGAACCATCACTGCCGAAAAGAGAAAAGGAATTGTTATTGCTGAACCTTCCAATGCTAAGCCAATTGCTAAGCAAAAGAATGGACATCCACATAATGCGTTTGTTGGATCTCAGCAAAGGTCTTCCGCAGAGACTGCTAAATATTCGTCTGCTAGACCTCAGCAGAGGCCTAAGTCAGAGTCTGCTAAACATACAACTACTGGACCTCAGCAGAGGAACCTAAAGTTGAATGTTGTGCATGAATCTGCTAAGCCTCAGCAGAGGAACAATAGAATGAATACTAAGTACTATGCTGAGCGTTCTGTTCCCAACGCTAGGACAGCAAATCCTGCTTTTTACCAGAGAAGGCGAGATCATTACAATAATGTAATGCCAATATATCAGCAGAACACGCTACATAGAAGGAACACCTATGTAAGGCCTGAGCCCAATTCATTCATATTCCAAAGGGCAAGGAAGGCTAAGCACACCACTACACCAAGATATAAATATGTCAAGCATGTTAAGCCAAAGGTTGAGGAAATGGTAAAAAGTGAAATCAAGAAGAAAGTCTTGAGGATCACTAAGATGTGGGTTCCGAAAGGAACTTTGATCCATGCTAATCCTGCAGGACCCGACGCTAAACGAGTACCTAAATCAACATGATTGACTTGCAGGGACAGGATCCAAGGTCTATGACAATGAGCATATCAAACGAGTGGGTCCTGGACAGCGGTTGCTCGACACACATGACAGGGAGCGAAGACTTGTTGTCAGATATATGAAGACTATACAATGGTCCTTAAGTCAAGTTCGGAGACAACAGTGAAGGGGAAGTTGTATGGAGAGGGTGCATTGAACGCAATGGATTGAGAATCATCAACGTGGCACTCGTCTCCAACCTGAAACACAATTTACTCAGCATAAGTCAACTATGCGAGAATGGGTACATTGTATTCTTTGTCAATACTGGTTGCTCTATTTCTGACGCCATTACAGGTGAAGTGAAGCTTAGAGGCATCCACAAGGGTGGCCTATATATTGTTGATTTGCAGAGCGGCCAACAACATTCTTGCTTCCTAGCCTTGAATAAAGAAGAGACAACATGGCTATGGCACAAGAGGTTTAATCACTTAAAATTTAAAACTATTAATTACCTTGCCAAGAATAAGCTTGTTGTAGGTTTGCCCACTGAAACTCTTCGCAAAGAAGGAGTGTGCAAAGCTTGTCAACAAAGAAAGCTGACCAGATCTTCATTCAAGACCAATCCTGAGAAGGGGACGTTACAAAGGATCCTAGAACTACTTCATATGGATTTTTTCGGCTCTGTCAACCCACCCACTGTAAGTAAATGTCTATATACACTTGTGGTGGTTGATGACTTTTCCAGGTATACGTGGGTACGTCTATTAAAAACCAAAGATGAGGTTAAGCTCATTCTACCGGAGCTAATCCTCAAGGAACAAAACAGCAAAGAAGTTACTGTGAAGAGACGTTTGCTCCAGTAGCAAGACTTGAGGCAATCAGACTATTTCTGGTGTATGCTGCATATCACGAATTTGATGTGATGCAAATGGATGTAAAGAATGCCTTTCTAAATGGTGAGCTCAAAGAGGAAGTCTATGTTGAACAACCACCATGCTTTGAGCAAGGAAATCATGTCTATAGACTCAGGAAAGCTCTGTACGGGTTGAAGCAAGCACTAAGAGCATGGTATAGGACTCTATCCAAGTTCCTACTTGCCAATGGATTTAAGAACGGGAGGATTGATCAGACTCTCTTTCGAATTGAAGACGGAGAAAGTATTCTGCTGGTGCAAATATACGTCGATGATATAATCTTTAGATCGAAGAACCAAGAGTTATGTGATAAATTCTCCAAGCTCATGATCAGCAACTTTCAAATGATTATGATGGGAAATATGTCATATTTTCTCGGATTGCAAGTCCAGCAGTCCAGCGAAGGAATTTTCATCCATCAGAAGAAGTATACTCGCGACTTGATTGTGAAGTACTGTCCATAGAAGACTAAGAGCTTGAGAATCCCGATCAGCACCACTTGCATTGCCGCTCTTTAGAAGGAAGGAGATCAAGTGAATCCTACTCTCTAAAGGGGATATATCATATGCCGTTGGATTATGTGTGAGATATCAAACCAATCCCAACAAAACTCATCTTGATACTGCGAAGAGGATTGTGAGGCACTTGAAGTGCACCGAAGGATTAGGAATTTGGTATCCAAGATCCGATAGCTTAGCACTTAGTGGATATTCAGATTCAGATTTCGGAGGGTGCAAAATCGATAGAAAAAACACGAGTGGGACATGTCAATTTCTTGGACATAAGTTGATAAGCTGGTTCAGCAAAAAGCAGCATTCGGTAGCAACGTCAACCACCGAAGCAGAATATGTTGCTGCTGCTAGTTGTTGCTCGCAAATTCTATGGATAAGGTAACAATTGCAGAACTATGGAATATCTCTAGGATGTGTGCCAATCTATTGTGACAACAACAGTGCGATGTGCTTCACGAAGAACCCAGTCCATCATTCAAGGACTAAGCATATTGACATCCGTCACCACTTCATAAGATATCATCAGGAGAAGAAGGACATTGATGTTTGTTATATATGCACTGAAGATCAGATAGCAAATATTTTCATGAAGCCTCTAGCAGAGTCCAGATTCAAGGAGTAATGCATTAAATTGGGTCTCATAGAGTTAGACAATGCTATGGATGAATGAAATGTTACTCTCATTCTTTCTAAAGTTATTGGATTCTTCCTACCATATGTTTATTATGCGCTGAATTCGTCCGCTGAAGAAAGTCTGCTATAACAAAAATTGCTAGCAAAAAGGATGCTAAGCAGACAATGGTTGATTATACAGCAAATGTCAAAGTTGGAGATAATCTTATTAAAAATGCACATATGACGAGCAGAGAAATATCATTCCATTTATTGAAATTTTTTTCACAAAAGGGATTGGGGATGGCAAAAACAACAAACAACATAATTCTTTTCTAGGAGGAACGAGGCTTGAACGGGAAGAAGTCAGATTCCAGAAGGTTAGACTGGCCTTCTGCTATCCGAGGAAAGCTCTGCTCCAGCTGCCAGCTGAGCTGCATTCCATTCAGCAGAGGCACCGAAGGATTTAGCCGAACGCAGTCTCGAACGCCTTAGAAGATATAGCCCGCCAAGTTATCTTCGGCCTCATCATCGATGGCCATCATGGCCTGCCATACTTCTCTCGAGAAGGAGAGGTTGTCGAGACTTTTTCCCAACAACATGTTATGGGCGATGCGGAACATCACCCAATATGGATCTTGCAGACCAGATGCTGAAGCGTGAGGGGCAAATTCGAACTCAGGAGAGCGTTGTCATTTCTGCCACGACGTCCACTCTGGGGCCACCTCCGCTGTTTGGTAATCCAACACCGAGATTGGACCCCTGGGAAGGTTGAAACGACGAGCGAAGACATCAGGCGACCAGTAGACAAGCTTGCCGTGGAAGGATCCATAGATGCCACATTCTTCGATGATGCAATCCTCGATGAACTCTCGGAGAAGATCTCCGTGATAAAAGCGTGGGGTGTTGGTGAAAAATTTCGTCAACCCGCAACCGTTCACCTTCGTCATGACCATCTCAGCTACAGCGTAACCCTCATTATGATATAATCCAGACTCATTGAGAATCTGGTTGCGGCGCACTTCTAAGGAATGTCCAGGAGAATCCATATTTTTTTGGAAGGATTAGAAAAGGAAGTTGTGAAGGGATATGAGTACTTGTGATGTTAAGACTCATCGTAAGAAGGCTATTTATAGAGAAAATAGTCACTACCTAGCACTTATGACTGGTTGGAATTCTTGTGAAAGGTCATGATGATTCATATCTCGGAATACGAAACGACGCACATAGATGAATTGTCATGAAGGTCAAATCAGCTCAACCAAGACGCTTAATGGCCATTTCCTGACGAATATTTGCTACATCATAATTCAAAGTCAGGAGACTCAATTCAAGATTGACAAGACCTGATAAGGTGCATTTAATTCACGCAGTCGGCTGCCTCAAGTGAAAAGGTGCTACGTCAGGCACTTTCAAATCCTTCTCGGAGAATGGGAGGATATATCAAAGGTCATGCTAGTCATAAGCCGTCGATCTACTCTTCTGACAGAATATCCCCAACCGTTGGATCTCATATCCACAGTATAGCAAATTCTGCTAGAGACTGGGACATGGATCATGCTATGTATTTAGCAGAATTGATGTTTATGTAAGATGATCAATCTGCTAGGACTCTAGCATGCTAGGACTCTAGCAGAAGTGGAGACAGAGATCTGCTCAGCAAGTCAATACAGACAAATAGAATTTCACTCCAATTTAACATTATTCAAAACCGTTATCAATACTTTGCATAAGTATTTGGATGAAATAATGTTGGTTTGTCAAAGATCAAAAATATGATTACGAGCCATTTGAAGTGAAGAGCTTGTCATTTCATATATATTCAAGTACAAAAACTAATTACATTGGAGAGGAAGGTTACAACAAATTCAGAAAGGAGGCAAAGGCCTAAATGGGTAGAAATCAGTTCCCCTAAGGTTAGAGGGACCAAGAGCGAGATCTGGGAACCTCTGCTCTAGCTGCCAACTCAATGGCATCCCGTAGGGGAGAGGCTAATTTGGGAAGCTTTGGACACATCGTCGCACTCCTTGAAAGACGAAGGCTGCCCAATCTACGTTCGCCTTATCATCAAACGCCATCATAGCCTTCCATATCTCCCGGGTGAATGTCATATTGTCAGGATCCTCCCCGACGATCATACCGCAGATAATTTGGAAAATGACCTTGTATGGCGTCTGAAGACCATATGCCGAAGGGGTGGGAGAAAACTCAAACAGAGGAGAATCCCTCCACTTCCCCCATGATGTCCACTCTAGAGCAATCTCCTCACCGCGATAGTCCATCACAGAAATGGGACCCCGCGGAAGGCCGAAGTCGGCTGCAAAAGAGTCAGGCGTCCACCTCAGCAGCTGATTCCTGAAGACACCATAGATGGAGTCTCCCTCTGAATCGCACGACCGGATGAAATGTCGCAAGTGATCTCTCTGGAAAGAGTGCGGAGTGACGCATGCAAACTTTCCAAGGCCATTAAAGTGGAGACCGGACATTACTGTCTCCGCCACTCTATAGTTTGACTCGTACTCAGAATAGAGGCCGGACTCGCAAAGGATGCGGTTCCTAGGCACGAAGAGAGTTGAAGCACGGTCCATCTTTTCAGAAGAAGGGATTTGCTTTTGAAAAGTGAAGAAGGGAAAGCTAAAATGCGCCAGAAGGTATACCAAAAGGATCCCAAGACATGCTATTTATAAACCTGGTAGAATCACATCGGTTCACTATTTTCCTCAAAATACGAACAGACGCACAGAGAGATTAGTAGTCACATAAAGTGAAGGTCTAATCGAGAATAGTAGGGTTCAAGCACCAGAAATGAAGAGTGGTGGATATTATATTCAAAATATCGGAGATATAAAGATTTTGGTATTGTGTGGGATTTCTTAAGCAGCCTAAAATCATTATTCGCCATCAGGAGCTCTCACTGATGAGACCTCCCACTTAATGCTAGACATTTGGTTGCTGAATCTTATCACTCAGACGCGGGAGATTTTGAATCTCAAGTGAGATGCATTTATTACGCGCTGATAGCGGCAACAAATTAGAACATGCCACGTCATCGATACTCAAGTTCATGGAAACGTGCGTACTCACACGACGTGACAACTTAACCCCAGCCATTGATTGAACTTAAAAAGGGGGTAATCTCTACCGTCGATTTCTCTTCATCTTTCTAACTAATCTATATCTCTTCAACATGAATTTCAATCCCTAACCCTCTGAAATTTGCACATCTTCTCCAAATCCCTCTAAAAAATTCCCATCCAAAAATCCACCATTCTAAAATATGGATACAAACCCTTCGAATTCCAACTCTCCGTCCACTGAAAATCCAGAACCCAGCGGTTCTACATCTCTATTGCAACCACCCACCTTCATATTTCCACCCATTACAGGTTCACCACTGCATGTGAGACATGCACCCGATTTTACTGGGATAGTAAAGAAGGAGGATATCGATGAATCAATCCCTTATGCTCAACTAGTAGTTATGGCCCGGAGGAAGGAGTTGTCCGGTCATTCAAAGGAACAGCGGCGTCTAGCCCAAATAATGAAGAACAAGATTATCTATATGCCCCTTGCCGCTACTCACATCCCAGAATGGATCATGAAGACCCTTGACTCCGAACTTCTGGAAAAATACCTTTCTGCTGAACCTGACCACTTCCATCCCTATATGGTTTCTGAATTTTATGCAAGGGCGGTGATGAATGATGAGGAGAAATTATTTAAAACCTCCATTTATGGGAACATTATAGAAGTAAGTGCTGAACTCCTTTCGAGGACCTTTGGGCTTAGGAATTATGGGGATAGAATCTCTCAGTATAAGGTGAATGATATTGCTGAGATGGAGAGGCGTTGGAATCTTTGGAAAAAGCCTGGAGAGTTAAAGGACAAGAAGGGACAGATTATCACATTCAGGGTTGCTACCCCTATTAACACGCTGACGGATGATTACAAGATCCTTGCAGAGATAGTGATTAAGATGATCCAATGTGATGCTGGATCCTACTCGGAAGTATCTGCTAAAAATTATGCCGTTATGATGGCATTGAACAACAACATCAAAGGCAATTGGGCTGAATTCTTCTTCGAGCGATGGGCTGAACACGCTCGGAAGAATGATCACTGGCCATAGATGGAACGTTTTCATCTAATGTCAACTTTGGGTTGAAGATCAGCAAGTACCTTGAGATGTTGTTTACAAGCAAAGGAGTTGATCGAGGTGTGAAACTTCTACCCACGGATTACATTCCAGTGACAAGGAAGGAGTCCAAACCTTTAAGTTTCAAGAAACCTCGTAGACTGACTGTAAAGTCAAACGTAGATAAGGATAAACCTACATCTCCTGAGGAATCAGATGAAAGAAGAGAAAGCGTGATGCTAAGAAAAAGGAGATCAAAAGAAGAGAATACAGGAAGTTTGTAAATGAGTTGACATTCGAAGCAAGGGATCGAAGGTTTGAACAAGTCAAACAAGCTGCTGAGGAACATTTGGCTCCAAAGAAGGCTACTCAAATGCTAGCAGAGGCATTTACAGAAGGCAATGCCGCAAAGAAAGGGAAAGGTATAAAGGATGGACGGATCACCGTTTCTATTCCTCCAGTTGATGCTGAAGGAGCAATCATATCAGAACAAGATTCCATGTCAGATAAGGAGTTAGAGGAAGCACTTCAAGCTGGTGAATTCAGTGAGCCTCCTCCTCTACTAGGCACAGATATTCAAATCCGTGACCCTATTGACGAGCAATACTGTAGTTCCGATGAAGAGATTCCACTAAGAAGATCACCCAGAAGACTATCGGGAAATTCGGAAGCCGGTCCTTCTGGAGCGAAAAGCAAGTCGATGATACAGCAGGAAGTGCTGAGGACTCACATGCTAAGCAGTTCGCACACATGGATGGGCACTTAAACGCTGAGCAAGTAATTAGCTCTCCGGAGACTGCTGAGGTAAGATCATCTGCTGGGATAGAGGAAGCCAATCCTGAGGAAGATCCTGTCACTACCATTCCTTTCGAAGAAGATGAAGGCTCTCTGATCGATGCTAAATTTGCATACAAATTATAGCAAAGGGCAAATAAATTTATAGACAACCCAGGGGTTGGTCGATCCCACAAGGATAGTACAACGAAGGGGAATCATATACTGAATATAGTTTTTAAAACTCTTGTTTGGGTAAATCAATTCAAAAGGTTTTGGGTTTTTCAAAACAAGTAAATAAAAAGGATGGAATTCAAATATTAGAAAGCACAGATTTTAGGGAAATCTACCAAACTGATCAACATGCAAGAATTAAATATTCTAACCCATAAAACACAATTTTGGTGGAAAACCTTTTATTGTGGAGTTAATTCCTTGGTCGGGCAATTAAAACCTAAATTACTAATTAGTGATCTATCTCCTCTCGGTCTCAAAATACACCAATTAATCAATTTCATAAAGATCTAGATTTTCCTACAATTGAAATCTTCTTGGTCGGACAGATAATCAAAAGTATTAAACTCTTACTTCCTATTATCGAATTTCACCTTTCGGTCCTTCAATCAATAACTAAAACCTATTCCAATTTTCGTCTCTCGATCCTTCAATTGAAAATAGATTTGAAATAAAATCAAAGAGTTTGAACCAATACAAGGGTTTGAATAAATAAATCTAAATAAGCATCACAGATGGAGAAACCCTAGAACCTGTTTAGGGTTCTAGCCTAACATATTAAAGATAAATATGGCAGGGAAAAATAAAGATTGCATTAAAAAGTAAAGGTTCAACAAAAAGTAAAGAGGAATTCTAAAGAAAATAGAAAATAAAGGCAAAACAATATGGGAAAATAATAAAGGAGTGAAGGCTAAAAGAAAATTAATAATTCTGAGCTATTGAAGAGTTTATATAGAAGTAGGGTTGAGGCCTTGGATGGATATCTTCAAAAGGTATGATTTATTGCTTTCAAATTGATGTATATCTTGTTCCCCAAGCAATTCTCGCCCAAAATATATGAAAATCTCGCAAAATCTCGCCAAAACAGTCTGTCTCGGCCGAGATGGCCCTTGCCACGGCCGAGATGGAGAATTTGGCCTGGCCGAGATAGCTTTGATTTCTGTCAAAACAGAGACGTTTCCGCCACTTCCGACCCTTCTGCGCAGTCTCACGATTTTGGCCATAACTTTCGCATCCGAACTCCGATTGATCTGATTCCAGTTGCGTTGGAAAGATAACTCAAAGATATTTGAAATTCTATGCTTCATTAGCTCAGATTCCATCGGTGGAAGAAGTAGTGACTGTTCTTTTGAACATCTGCTGCTTTCGGTACGGGTTCTCTATTGGATTTGGCCTAAAACCTAAGAAATCTTACCATGGCAAGCATAACACCCTCTAATATATACTCATGCTCAGTTTATTCAAGAAAACAAGCTATAATGCATAAAAGAAAAGAAAAACAATGTGATAAGAGAGTAGAAAAACGAGCTTATCACTCTCTCCCCACATGCTTCTCTGAAACCAATTCCGACGGAGAATACAAAAATGTATATGATGCAAAAACATTGAGGAAGATCTCCACAGAATGCAGTGATCAACTTCGATTGCCATTTAATGGACTTCCCGGTCCCAGATTTAAGTTGAGCAGATTCTCCCAATGGTGTGCTGAGATCTCTCATGAGGAGCAGGTAAGCTCCGATTTTGAATTCTTTGGACAAGAAATTGAAGAATTCATGGATATGATGATTGAGAAAGATATAAAAGAAGTTTTTGCTGGAGAACTGGAGGAAGGAACTGAAGATGGAGAGAGATTGGGACGCGAGTTAAAGAGATGGAAGAAATATGATTACATTTCACGAGAACTCTGCATAGAGGAAAGAGAGATAATGATGGCATGGAAGGGTCTGAAATTCTAGCGGCGTGAAGTGCTATGGGCAAACGAATGGATGGATCAATCCCCTTGTACCAAGCAATATCATGATAAAGCTATCATTGCTAGACTTCAGATCATCAAGGCTCACCGAAGAACATACTCTCCTTATTCCTTGCCAAAATCAACATTCGCTCCTGATGGGCTATCTGATGCCCACATTCAATTATCAAAGCGTCAAGCCAGAGCATCTTCTGCATACAAGAGGTGTTAAGACGAATATGCGAGAATCAACGCAGAAAGATTGCAGGCTCGGCTAGCTGCTATTCATGAGGAAGAAGAGCGCAATGCTCAAAAGCTTGAGATGATCAAGTACCGGAACTGAGAGGAGGAGTTGCGGGCATATATGTTGGCTCATTCACTAGCAGAAGCATGGAAGCTAGAGGAAGCTAAAATTGCAGCTGCTGAAGCAGAGTATCTGAAAGAAATCGAGGAAACAATATATCTGCTAGCTACTACCGACAGAGTTGATACTGCTGATACAGTAAGCACAGAAGTTGAAATGGAAGAGATCTCCACTTCCACTGCTAAGAGTCAAGCAATCATTGTTCCTACTACTTCATCCTTCTTTGCTACTCCGGTTAGCTCTCTCCACTTTCCATCCTATCTTAATTCTGTAGTTCAAATGGCTGTTCAAAATGTTGTGTCCACCATGTCTGAGAGAATGGTGATGGAAGCAACGGACATACGAAGAGAAATTGCCGAGGTCAAGACTGATGTAGCTTCTATCAAGACCGATGTTACTTCTGTGAAGACCGATGTAAAAGAAGTAAAGGAAGATGTAGCAGAACACAAGCAGCACGTCGATCACAAGTTTAATACTTTCTCTTCCACCATTTTGGATGCAATCAAAGAGGGGGAAACAAGGAGGATTGCTGAGGCTACTGAGAGGAAGAAAGCAGAAGAAGCTCGCGCTGCTGCTAAAGAAGAGAAGAGAAAAGCTCTGGAAGAGCTAAGACAAAGAGAAATGGAGCTAAAAATCAATATGCTTGAAGAAGAGAACGAGAGAATTGCTAAGGAACTTGATGATGTCTCAGATAAGCTCATTATTTTACTCGCTTATCTATATTATTTTATACTATTTTATGTAGTTTTATTGATTTTATATATATATTATGTGCATGAGTCTATATTAGGTGGTATTATGCGCGTTTTGGTGTTTTTGTAAGGTTTTAGGTGTAAATTCACGAGAAATCCGTTCCGGAAGCAGTGACGTGTAAGAGTAGCAGAGACGATTTCGTCCACAAGAGGAATTCGAGCTATTGGCACATGGAAATTGATGATTCTTTGAGTTAGCTCTCCAACGCAACTGGAATCGGGTCAATCGGAGTTCGGGAGAGAAAGTTATGGCCAAAACCTTGAGACCGCGCAGGAGGGGCGAAAAGCTGCGTCGATAGATGCCAACTGGCATCGATCCACGACGACCAAGAAGGCTCATCGATCAACGTGGATTCCCCACGATCGACGCGAGATGTTTTTTGGAGCAAAAATTCGATTAAATTCGGATTTATTCATATCTTTAGCCCTAGATTTGATAGGATACACATCCACCACTATAAATACCTATGTAAATTCAATTTTTCAGATCCCAATTAATTCCTTATCATATTTTCGCTCTACAATTTGGTTTTGAGAGTTTGGAGACTTGGGAAACACGAAACCCTTTATTTTTCTTGTAAATTCTTTTATGTTTATGCAATTTAATATGTTTTCTTTTGGATTTCTATCTACGATGAGTGGCTAGAAACCCTAGCGGGTTCTAGGGTTTGAATAATATTATGGATGCATGTTAGGATTAATTAATTAGGTTCATGATTCCTGTGTTTAATCTATAATTCTAGATTAATTCAAGGACCGAGAGGTGACGATTAATTTAGATGTCTAGCTATTGATAGAAGGACCGAGAGGTGAATATTAATAGTGGGAATAGGAATACATGATACGATCTACACTATCCAAACAGATGTACTAGATGTAGGAATTGAACTGATTTGCTTATTAGATTGACTAATTTGGTGTACTTTGAGACCGAGCGGAGATAGTCACTAGTTAGTAATCTAGGTTATATTTGCCAAACAAGGAAATATAACATTGTTGCAGTATTCCACCTGTTAAATTAATTGATTCCTACATGCTATCCATAATAAGAGTTCTTCCCTAGAATCTGTGTTCCTTTAAATTTGCTTTCAAAACTACTTTAATTTTCTGCATTGTTTTCTTTACTTTTATAAAACCTTGATTTTGGATCTCTCAAACAATGAATCTTAGAACCATAATTAGTACATAGGATAATTTTCCCACACAATTCCCCTGGATCGATAACCTTAGGGTTTACAAATTTATTTGCCGCTGTTAATATAATTAATTTGAGAGAAACAGCAGTGATCAGTCTCCTGCTCCAGACTCTTGATGATGTCTCTCTGGTATCATATCTCTTCTCGTCTCTATCCTTCCTTAGTCTATCATTTTCATTGTACTTGTAATGAACACAACATATAAATGAAAATTGATCAGACTTAGACATTCTCTCATTGTCAATATCTGACTTTTACTGCGTGTCCCGATTGAGTTACACAATCAGTGTACTCAACACATCTACATTTTTTTTCAATCACGTTAAGACTGGTAAAGTAAAATGCCTGCGGATTTATTTTGGTGCAAGAATTTCCAGCAAATTACCTCTTCAACATTTACTTATATGATTGAACGAGAAATATTTCCCAGCATTTATTGAGGGGGAATTATTTTACAACCAATTTTGCTCGAACTAAGATGGATAAACTTTGTGTTAGACTGCTAGATTAGCATAGCTTTGAGAAGTTCTTGTAAACACAGACATTCTTCCTCTTAGATTCAGAAACATGATAGTATGCTTTGATCGCACCAAAAAGGGGGAAATTAATGGGAAATTATTCCTGAATCTCTCTTAGGATCACATTGTAAAAGGTTTTGTTGGATCAAACCATACTAGATTGGTCGATCAAATGCTGAATTCCAGTATAGTCTAGCATATATTGTAATGTTCTGTATAGGTCAAACATTGAGTTGTAATAGACAAATTTGCTAGGAGTTCTCCCTGCTGACACCGAAGTATCTTTAGCAGATTGCTAGAGAAGACTAACACTTGCTAGAAGACAAAGAGATAGAAGAATGCTGAGGAGTCAGCATTCGCTAGCACATAGCAGATTGCTAAAGGATTAACAATCCGGAGTCGAAGGAATCAGGAATAAAAAGAGCAACTGCTGAGAACTCAGCAGTCCGATATCTATCTAGCATATTGACAATGAAAGCTAGCAGATCGTTCCAAAGGAGCTTAGCAAAGCAGGACAGCTAACAACGATCGCTATACCAACGTTCTGACAACCGTACACGCAAGGATAGGACTTTACAGAAGCAGGTCAAAAAGTACTGTACAAAGCTAGAAAGCAAGCTGATAAAAGAACCACTCTCGGACAAAGAGACCGTCGTGTCTAACGGATATAAAGATTCAAAGTTTGAATCTTCGAGTATATAAAGACAAGTCCAGAAGAGTGAGAAGGCACTGCTCATTCAATACTCTAACAAACTTTCAAGAGATTCCTAAGACAAAAGCGAAAAGCACAAGAGCAGTCAGTTGAAAAGCAAATATTCGAAACATATTCAAAGCCTTTCAACTACCAGAGTGTCCCTATTGAATTACTGACACTCCATTGAAGAGATCTTTGATTCTACTCAAGATTCTTCAATCATTGGGATACCTTCCTTTATTGGAAGAATCCAACAGTCGAACACCTGAAAAGGTCTAGACTAAGACGGGCATTTTGCCGCATCTGAAGAAAAGTTAGGAAGTAACTATAAAACTTCCAAAGTAGGAAAGGCAAGTTTTACGAAGGTGTGCCCTTGACTCAGCCAGACCTACACCTGAGAAGTTCTGAATATCGGAGGATAGCTGTCAAGTAGCCAAGCCGAAAGTTCACTGCCTACTTAACGTCCAAGGCGAATCCTTGTACTTTGTATACTTACTTAGTGAATTCTTAGCGTTTCGGCTAAGGAGTGGACGTAGATCTATTTGGATCTAACCACTATAAACATTGTGTTCATTTACTGTTTTATTACGCACGAGACTTTAAACATAGCAATCATATTGCTAGTGTATAACTGTGAAGAAACCTTAATCTATACCTGAGTTTAAATAATCTTCAAAGGAAAACATAAGTGTAAGTGACGATTAATCATTCCACTGCATTTCGTGTTCTTGTTAAGCACGACGACTCTGATATTTAAGGACCAACAAGTGGTATCAGAGCAGGAGGTTGAAAAACCGACTGCTTCTGAGTCGCTTAAGACCAGATCTATCTTTTCCTTGCACTATTACTTGTTTTTCTGTGTCTTGTCTGTCTAGCTTAGGAAACTACTTAAGGCGTGAACAAGATGTTGAATCACTCACTTGGGAAGTACTCGAAGGAGAACTTCAAGTCATGGAAGAAGCTCGCCCTCATACAACTCCAAAGCATACATCCTGAAATGGCTGGTGTACTTGAAAGAGGTCCAATTAAAATTCTGAAACCTAACACTTTTTTAGGACCTGCTGCTGCTGGAGAAGAACCAAGACCTCAAATGGTTCCAAAGCCCTATGAAGAATATATAACAGAAGATAAAAAGAGTGCTCAGTTGGAACACGTGGCAAAAAAGCTAATCTATGACTCTCTACCAAAATTGATGGCTGACAAATCGCTTGACTATGACACTGCTAAAGAGATGTGGGAATATGTCTGCGAATCATCCCGAGAGACAGACCAGATGAAGAGCAACAAGCTACAGGTAGCTGTTGATAAATATGAATCATTCTCTATGATTGCAGGTGAATCCATACAAGATATGGAAGAACGATTTAACACCCTCATAGGGGAACTTCGCAATCTGGGGAAAGAATGTGGAAACGGGGAGATGAACAACAAGATTATCTCCAAATTATATCCAAGGGACGATTGGTTCGCAAAGATGACAAGCTTGAGTGAAAAGGACCTCAACAACATGTCTACTTCGGAGGTATTTGCTCAACTCAAATCTCATGAGTACATTATTCAGAACTCGAAAAAGAATGAGGCGGCCGTGGCACAAGCTTCATCAACCCTCGCTGCCAACTCTCAGGATTTAGCGTAGTTCGCTAAGAAGGACTTTAGTAAGTTTAAGATGAAGAAGCCCTTCTATAAGCAAGAAAGACCTGCTCCAGCATCACCAGCAAAGGAGGTTGTCTCAACCTCAGGCTCTCAACATGTTGATCTAAAGATCAGTGAGCTGGAAGAGCATATGAAAAAGCTTTAGAAGTTGATGATAGAAGTTAAAGCTGAGAAAGAAGCCAAAGAAATCCAGCAATCATCATCTAACCGCTCAGCAGAGCGAAAGCCTAGGACGTGCTTTGAATGTGGTTCTCCAGACCATTTAAAGCATGAATGTTCGAAAGTCAGCAAAGAAGAGAGAGAGCGCCTGAAGCAAAGATTTGAAAGACGTGTTGTCAAAGCAGTTACCAGGGCGCTGCTGACAAGGACGAAGGCTTCTGACATTCCGGAGAATGACGAGGAGTATTACTATTCCTCAGAAGAAGAAGATAATGAGGAAGCTCTGTTCGTTCTAATGGCAAATATTGTCGAAGATCAGTTTGCTGATGCTGATACCGATGCTGAGCAGAGTAGTGAATCAGCCCTAGCCGCTGAAGAAAATGAGGTACTAATTACCAACACTTCTAGCTCTACAGTCATGGATGAATCGGAAGAATCTTTTTTGGATTCTGAGGAAGATTACCTGACAAAGTTGTCAATTGAATTCTCTAAAATGTATGAGATCAAAAATGCTATTATTGGTTAAAATACCTCACTTCAATCAAATGTTCAGACGTTAACCGATGAAGTCGAAAGACTAAGGTTAGAAAGTGAGGAACTCTTAAAATTAAAAGCAGATTTCTTTCAACTATCAGAAAATTTTCAAAATTTAGAAAAAGAAAATCTTGCTTTAAAGAGTACACCTAGATAGGACTGCATTTGTATGTATACATCCAGCGAGGCAGCTCTCAATGCCATTGCAAGCCGACAAAGACATCATAACGATAAGTCTGGGCTTGGATGTGAATTCTCGAAAAGGATTCCAAAATCTGATGCTAATTCCTCCAAGCAGAATCCAATCTTGTTTGTATCTGCTGGAACCATCACCGCCGAAAAGGGAAAAGTAATTGTCATTGATGAACCTTCCAATGCCAAGCCAATTGCTAAGCAAAAGAATGGACATCCACAGAATGCGTCTGTAGGATCTCAGCAGAGGTCTTCCGCAGAGACTGCTAAATATCCATCTGCTAGACCTCAGCAGAGGCCTAAGTCAGAGTCTGCTAAACATACAACTACTGGACCTCAGCAGAGGAACCTAAAGTTGAATGTTGTGCATGAATCTGCTAAGCCTCAGCAGAGGAACAATAAAATGAATACTAAGTACGTATCTGCTGGACCTCAGCGAAATCCGATGGCGTATACTAAACCATATTCAACAAGACCAAGGTATGCTAAGCGTTTTGTTCCCAACGCTAAGACAGCAAATCCTACTTTTTACCAGAGAAGGCGAGATCATTACAATAATGTAATGCCAATATATCAACAGAACACGCTACATAGGGGGAACACCTATGTAAGGCCTGAGTCCAATTCATTCATATTCCAAAGGGCAAGGAAGGCTAAGCACACCACTACACCAAGATATAAATATGTCAAGCATGTTAAGCCAAAGGTTGAGGAAATGGTAAAAAGTGAAATCAAGAAGAAAGTCTTGAGGATCACTAAGATGTGGGTTCCGAAAGTAACTTTGATCCATGCTAATCCTGCAGGACCCGACGCAAAACGGGTACCTAAATCAACATGATTGACTTGCAAGGACAGGATCCAAGGGCTATGACAATGAGCATATCAAACGAGTGCGTCCTGGACAGCAGTTGCTCGGCACACATGACAGGGAACGAAGACTTGTTCTCAGATATATGAAGACTATACAATGGTCCCAAAGTCAATTTCGGAGACAACAGTGAAGTGGAAGTTGTTGGGAGAGGGTGCATTGAACGCAATGGATTGAGAATCATCAACGTGGCACTCGTCTCCAACCTGAAACACAATTTACTCAGCATAAGTCAACTATGCGAGAACGGGTACATTGTATCCTTTGTCAATACTGGTTGCTCTATTTCTGATGCCATTACAGGTGAAGTGAAGCTCAGAGGCATCCGCAAGGGTGGCCTATATATTGTTGATTGGCAGAGCGGCCAACAACATTCTTGCTTCCTAGCCGTGAATAAAGAAGAGACAATATGGCTATGGCACAAGAGGTTTAATCACTTAAACTTTAAAACTATTAATTACCTTGCCAAGAATAAGCTTGTTGTAGGTTTGCCCATTGAAACTCTTCGCAAAGAAGGAGTGTGCAAAGTTTGTCAACAAGGAAAGCAGACCAGATCTTCATTCAAGACCAATCCTGAGAAGGGGACGTCACAAAGGATCCTAGAACTACTTCATATGGATTTTTTCGGCTCTGTCAACCCACCCACTGTAAGTAAACGTCTATATACACTTGTGGTGGTTGATGACTTTTCCAGGTATACGTGGGTACGTCTATTAAAAACCAAAGATGAGGTTAAGCTCATTCTACCGGAGTTAATCCTCAAGGAACAAAACAGCAAGGAAGTTACTGTGAAGAGGATTCGCTCTGATAATGGAACATAATTCTGCAATGGAGTACTTATGGACTTCTGTGCTGAAGGTGGTATTGCACACGAAAGATCTACTGCTAGGACTCCTCAGCAAAATGTACTAGCTGAAAGAAGGAATCGGACGTTGAAGGAGGCCGTTCGTTCAATGCTAGCAGATTCAAAGCTACTTGCTAAGTACTGGGGTGAAGCAGTGATGACGGCCTGCTATACACAGAACAAGAGTGCTATTACTAGCAGATTTAACAAGACTCCCTATGAAGTGTACAACGGTCGTAAGCCTTCTATAACTCATCTTCGTGCATTCGGTTCTACATGTTATATTCATAATTAAGGAAAGTCAAAACTTAATACTTTCTCACCTAAGTCAGATGAGGGTGTGCTTCTTGGATATGGTCACCCCACTCACAAAGGTTATCGAGTATTAAATAAGACTACCAGTATTGTGGAAATAACATGCAATGTTATTTTTTATGAGTCTACTTTAGTGCGCAGAGCTGTTAAAGAGAAACAGGATAGCAATCATGAGACTAATGATGTCAATGATCAAACGTTCTTAAATTCTTTCGAAAATATGCGTATTGATCCGACTAAGTCTATGAATGACTGCAATCCAAACCCGACACACTCAGCAGGAGACCAGACTGCTGACCAGGCCAGTGATGCTAATGTTCATGGTGAGGCCACACCTAGTCATCTCATTGATGGACTAGATATCTTGGAATTGCTTGATGACGAAGAGGAGGAGACATCAAAGTCTACTCCAATTGGGGAAGGCATAACAATGAATGAAGGTCTTGGTAGAGGTGCTGCTGAGATTCCAGCTGCTGAAGGACCTGTTAAAGAGACTCCCGTTCCTGAGAATCTTGTAGCAGAAATTCCAGTTGCTGACGAACGTGCTGCTAACAATCCAAATGCTGAGCACCAGGAGGGTGCTGCGGAGAACATTGTGCCAGACGATGATCGCGCAGGGGAAAGAAATGTTGCCCGACCAGTCAGACCAACATGGTTGCGCGCCCATCCTCTTGAAGATGTTCTAGGAAATATCAATGATCCTATTTTGACAAGACAAGGGAATGTTATGCTAGCATGCTATATTTCTCATGAAGAGCCCAAGAAAGTTGAAGAAGCCATACTAGATCCAGATTGGGTGAATGTTATGCAAGAGGAGCTCGCTGAATTTACACGAAACAATGTGTGGGAGCTAGTGGACATGCCAGAACATCAAAGTGTTATAGGCACGAAATGGGTGTTCAAAAACAAGAAGGATGAGACAGGCCTAGTAGTCAGAAACAAAGCACGACTCGTGGCCAAAGGATACAGACAATGCGAAGGCATAGACTATGATGAGACATTTGCTCCAGTAGCAAGACTTGAGGCAATCAGACTATTTCTGGCGTATGCTGCATATCACAAATTTGATGTGATGCAAATGGATGTAAAGAGTGCCTTTCTAAATGGTGAGCTCAAAGAGGAAGTCTATGTTGAACAACCACCAGGCTTTGAGCAAGGAAATCAAGTCTATAGACTCAGGAAAGCTCTGTACGGGTTGAAGCAAGCACCAAGAGCATGGTATGGGACTCTATCCAAATTCCTACTTGCCAATAGATTTAAGAAAGGGAGGATTGATCAGACTCTCTTTCGAATTGAAGATGGAGAAAGTATTCTGCTGGTGCAAATATACGTCGATGATATAATCTTCGGATTGAAGAACCAAGAGTTATGTGAAAAATTCTCCAAGCTCATGACCAGCAACTTTCAAATGAGTATGATGGGAAAGATGTCATATTTTCTTGGATTGCAAGTCCAGCAGTCCAGCGAAGGAATTTTCATCCATCAGAAGAAGTATACTCGCGACTTGATTGCGAAGTACTGTCCAGAGAAGACTAAGAGCTTGAGAATCCCGATCAGCACCACTCGCATTGCCGCTCTTGAGAAGGAAGGAGATCAAGTGAATCCCACTCTCTACAGGGGTATAATTGGCTCGTTGCTATACCTCACGGCAAGCAGACCAGATATATCATATGCCGTTGGATTATGTGCGAGATATCAAGCAAATCCCAACGAAACTCATCTTGATACTGCGAAGAGGATTGTGAGGTACTTGAAGTGCACCGTAGGATTAGGAATTTGGTATCCAAGATCTGATAGCTTAGCACTTAGTGGATATTCAGATTCAGATTTCGGAGGGTGCAAAATCGATAGAAAAAGCACGAGTGGGACATGTCGATTTCTTGGACATAAGTTGATAAGCTGGTTCAGCAAAAAGCAGCATTCGGTAGCAACGTCAACCACCGAAGTAGAATATTGTTGCTGCTAGTTGTTGCTCGCAAATTCTTTGGATAAGGCAACAATTGCAGGACTATGGAATATCTCCAGAATGTGTGCCGATCTATTGTGACGACAACAGTGCGACGTGCAACAGGAAGAACCCAGTCCATCATTCAATGACTAAGCATATTGACATTCGTCACCACTTCATAAGAGATCATCAGGAGAAGAAGGACATTGATGTTCGTTATATATGCACTGAAGATCAGATAGCATATATTTTCACGAAGCCTCTAGCAGAATCCAGATTTAAGGAGTTATGCATTAAATTGGGTCTCATGGAGTTAGACAATGCTATGGATGAATGAAATGTTACTCTCATTCTTTCTGAAGTTATTGGATTCTTCCTACCATATGTTTATTATGCGCTGAATTCGTCCGCTGAAGAAAGTCTGTTATAACAAAAATTGCTAGCAAAAAGGATGCTAAGCAGACAATGGTTGATCATACAGCAAATGTCAAAGTTGGAGATCATCTTATTAAAAATGCACATATGACGAGCAGAGAAACATCATTCCATTCATTGAAATTTTTTTTACAAAAGGGATTGGGGATGGCAAAAACAACAAACAGCATAATTCTTTTCTAGGAGGAACGAGGCTTGAACGGGAAGAAGTCAGATTCCAGAAGGTTAGACTGGCCTTCTGCTATTTGAGGAAAGCTCTGCACCAGCAGCCAGCTGAGCTGCATTCCATTCAGCAGAGACACCGAATGATATAGCCGAAAGCAGTCTCGAATGCCTTCGAAGATATAGCCCGCCCAGTTAACTTCGGCCTCATCATCGATGGCCATCATGGCCTGCCATACTTCTCTCGAGAAGGAGAGGTCATCGAGACTTTCTCCCAACAGCATGTTATGGGTGATGCAGAACATCACCCAATATGGATCTTGCAGACCATATGCAGAAGCGTGAGGGGCAAACTCAAACTCAGGAGAGCGTTGCCATTTTTGCCACGACGTCCACTATGGGGACACCTCCGTTGTTCGGTAATCCAACACCGAGATTGGACCCCTGGGAAGGTTGAAACGACGAGCGAAGACGTTAGGCGACCAATAGACAATCTTGCCGCGGAAGGATCCATAGATGCCACCTTCCTCGATGATGCAATCCTCGATGAACTATCGGAGAAGATCTCCGTGATAAAAGCGTGGGGTGGCGGTGACAAATTTTGTCAACCCCCAACCGTTCACCTTCGTCATGACCATCTCAGCTATAGCATAACCCTCATTATGATACAAACCGAACTCATTGAGAATCTGGTTGCGGCGCACTTCTAAGGACTGTCCAAGAGAATCCATATTTTTTTGGAAGGATTAGAAAAGGAAGTTGTGAAGGGATATTAGTACTTGTGATGTTAAGACTCATCGCAAGAAGGCTATTTATAGAGAAAATAGTCACTACCTAGCACTTATGACTGGTAGGAATTCTTGTGAAAGGTCATGATGATTCATATCTCAGAATACAAAACGACACACATAGATGAATCGTCATGAAGGTCAAATCAGCTCAACTAAGACGTTTAATGGCCATTTGCTGACGAATATTTGCTACATCATAATTCAAAGTCAGGAGACTCAATTCAAGATTGACAAGACCTAAAAAGGTGCATTTAATGCACGCAGTCAGCTGCCTCAAGTGAAAAGGTGCTACGTCAGGCACATTCAAATCCTTCTCGGAGAATGGGAGGATATATCAAAGGTCATGCTAGTCATAAGCCGTCGATCTACTCTTCTGACAGAAGATCCCCAACCGTTGGATCTCATATCCACAGTATAGCAAATTCTGCTAGAGACTGGGACATGGATTATGCTATGTATTTAGCAGAATTGATGTTTATGTATGATGATCAATCTGCTAGGACTCTAGCAGAAGTGGAGACAGAGATCTGCTCAGCAAGTCAATACAGTCAAATAGAATTTCACTCCAATTTAACATTATTCGAAACCATTATCAATACTTTGCATAAGTATTTGGATGAAATAATGTTGGTTTGTCAAAGATCAAAAACAAGATTACGAGCCATTTGAAGTGAAGAGCTTGTCATTTCATATATATTCAAGTACAAAAACTAATTACATTGGAGAGGAAGGTTACAACAAATTCAGAAAAGAGGCAAATGCCTAAATGGGTAGAAATCAGTTCCCCTAAGGTTAGAGGGACCAAGAGCGAGATCTGGGAACCTCTGCTCTAGCAGCCAACTCAATGGCATCCCGTAGGGGAGAGGCTGATTTGGGAAGCTTTGGACACATCGTCGCACTCCTTGAAAGACGAAGGCTGCCCAATCTACCTTCGCCTTATCATCAAACGCCATCATAGCCTTCCATATCTCCCGGGTGAATGTCATATCGTCAGGATCCTCCCCCACGATCATACCGTAGATAATTTGGAAAATGACCTTGTATGGCGTCTGAAGGCCATATGCCGAAGGGGTGGGAGAAAACTCGAACAGAGGAGAATCCCTCCACTTCCCCCATGATGTCCACTCCGGAGTAATCTCCTCACCGCGATAGTCAATCACAGAAATCGGACCCCGCGGAAGGCCGAAGTCGGCCACAAAAGAGTCAGGCGTCCACTTCACCAGCTGATTCCTGAAGACACCATAGATGGAGTCTCCCTCTGAATCGCACGACCGGATGAAATGTCGCATGTGATCTCTCTGGAAAGAGTGCGGAGTGATGCATGCAAACTTTCCAAGGCCATTAAAGTGGAGACCGGACATTACTGTCTCCGCCACTCTATAGTTTGACTCGTACTCAGAATAGAGGCCGGACTCGCAAAGGATGCGGTTCCTAGGCACGAAGAGAGTTGAAGCACGGTCCATGTTTTCAAAAGAAGGGATTTCCTTTTGAAAAGAGAAGAAGGGAAAGCTAAAATGCGCAAGAAGGTATACCAAAAGGATACCAAGACATGCTATTTATAAACCTTGTAGAATCACATCGGTTCACTATTTCCCTCAGAATACGAACAGACGCACAGAGAGATTAGTAGTCACATAAAGTGAAGGTCTAATCGAGAATAGTAGGGTTCAAGCACGAGAGATGAAGAGTGGTGGATATTATATTCAAAATATCGGAGATATAAAGATTTTGGTACTGTGTGGGATTTCTTAAGCAGCCTAAAATCATTATTCGCCGTCAGGAGCTCTCGCTGATGAGACCTCCCACTTAATGCTAGACATTTGGCTGCTGAATCTTATCACTCAGTGATCGCAATATTATTTAACTGCGACTTAGCAGAGCTAATAATACAG